>KN892299.1:0-17681 GCA_000934455.1 Apostichopus parvimensis
GGAATTCCAGCCAAAAAATGGCTATGTAGGGAACGCCTTACCAAGGGCTGGATAGAATGCAGGTAGGGCTTTCAACCTGATAACACTGGTGCAATTCCCATTCTAGACAACAATTTCTTTGCTCTTCTCCAGTTTTAAAGGGGATCCGAACTTTACACTATCTGTCTAATCACAGGACTATCCATAAATTATATTAGAATCAATCTACCCATGATACGGATATCATTCGACTGCTATATTAGGCTGCCTGGCTAACAAAAGCAAAGATATTTAAATTGATGTTATTGTAAAACGTTATTTTAAACTTAATCTCATTCAGCTTGAATTTATTAACATAGTAGACAGATGTGCTCTTAAATTTGGTACGTAAAGTAAAAGTTACCGAAAGGAACATTTGCCTCATTTGCCTCAATGAATGGGAAAGAATAAAAACATATCTGTATAAAGTATTTATATTTGACAGAGAGTTTGTACTATCCTTTTTCAATGGAAATTGATGTTTTCTCGATGTTAGCTTCATGTAATTAGGTCAAAGTTCACTTGGTTAGTTTCTTACCTGACTACTCGTTGAGGTGGCGGTACAGGTGCCCTAGAAAATCCAGAATCCCTTGAACCTGAAGGAAAAAAGAATATGATCTCTTATAACTGATGCAACAACAGATATATATTGCAAATTTATTGCAAGTTTTTTGTTTATAGAAAAATTAAAATTTGGGGAAATTTTCACAAAGCCAAAAAAAGGCTCAGTTATTAGCAGTCCATTCATTTTCCATAACTTTTGACATGTTTACTCTTTTGCATGACATTCTCAAGCGTAGAATTGATTGAAAATTAAGTAACAGTGTTAAGAAGCATTGTTCCTTTATTTCCCTTATGAAATGTCAAAATTAATTATAAGAAAACTCACTTTTGACTGTAAGTTTGGCTCTACACGCCACCCTGCCGGCCTTGTTGAATGCCGTACATGTGATCCACCCATCATCTCTCCTCGAGGCCCTGTCTAAAACTAAATGGCAAGTGCCATTCTCATCTTGCTCCAATCTGAAATTACAAACGAAATTTGGCAAAAATATTTAATAAACACACAATGCCTCCCTTTGTATGGTATATCAGCCGTTTCTCTCTAAATGATATTGTAGATAAAGGCAAAACAAGGTAACGAAAATCACTCAGCATAATATGTAAAAACATGACAACTTCTTGCAGTTTTATCAAGTGACTTGACAATTGCACAAAATATTTATCATTTATCATTGATGCAAGACAATTAAAAAATTTCTTAGAAATGGAAATAAATACAAACAACAAGCAACAAATGAAAACAATTAGACAAAAATAAATGAAAAAAAAAAAATTAAAGTATTTGCAATGAAAACAGTTAGAACAGATATAACTTGATATTTGGTATTTCAACGTTGTCACTTGGTGTTGATTTGCAATAATTTTGAAGACTGTGTAAATCATAAAGATTATAACTCACAAATAATAATGAAACATAAACACAATCATAAACACAAACAAATTACCAACCTGAAGGATGGATGGCCAGGCCTGATGTGGTTTCCATCTTTCTGCCAGTTAACTTGTGGCAACGGCAGTCCACTGACTTTACAGGTAAAATTGACGGGCTCGCCCTCTGTGACATGGATGTTTTCAATACGATCGATGAAAGATGGAGCTACCATGTCAGCTTTGGCTGAATAAAATTAAAATTTAGAAGAAAATTACACTTGGTGCAATGAACTGGTAGCTCCAATTATTTAGTAAGGATATTTTATATGAAGGATGAGCTTTTCTCTTCTGGAGAAATATTGCTTAGGTATAGAGGTAGGACAAGGAAAGACTTTAATGGTATTCTTAATTGGAGTGTTAGCTCAGTGGTTAATGCCGGTGCCTTTTTAATCATAAGGTCCCGGTTCGAGTCACTCCCAGATTAATGTATGTCGTCCAGTTACAGAGTTATTGACGATTAACAATTTATAATCATGGACATTAAATATGAATGTAAGAGACTGACTTCTGTCAGTTTGCGGCTTTGATAAGCCAATGAGGCTTCTTCGCGAGTTCCTGGAGGATCTGACATACAAGTAATTTATTTCACTAAAGGTTAAACTTGTTAAAGTATTTATAATAGTTGCCATTCCGAAAATTCTAAATTTTCAAACAGAAGAAATGTCGCAGAGGAATGTCTCGTTTTTTCTCTTACCTTCTACGTTGAGTTGTACACTAAATTTGCCTTCTCCTGCCCTGTTTCTGGCGATACATTCATACACGCCACTATCTTTGGGCAAGGTGTAGGGAATCAGGAGGGATTGGTACCCACCCTCATTGGTTAACATCTGGAAAGATAGAAAGTATTTTCAATATTTACAATTAAAGATTTACAGTAGATTAGAAATGTCCTGTTTTCACTATTACTTCAGACCCTCTATAAACTGAAATGCTTTTTGAAATTGTGGGTCCTCTCTGCCAATTCTATAAAACTGCTCTATCTTGTCAAGCCAAGAACAGCTCCGTAAATAAGACATGTACATTCAAATGGTCTGAGATTTGGGGTAGGGGCCATTCTGACCATCCTCTCCACTCCTCCAATGGTACTATTTTTTAAAGGTAAAAAAGCCCTCTTGCCATATCTCTCTTCTCCTCCTCTCTTCCTCATCTGACTTCCCCATTCCTACTCCTTTTGCTCTCCTTCCCTTTCCTAGCCCCTCCCCCCCCCCTCCACAGCAAAATCCTGACAATGAGTTTATTGATTTGTTCAAAATGATGCAATAAAAATTTTAAACTGGTCACATATGTCAAACTATACTTTCTTGTTTTATGACCATCTTCTAAGCCTTTTTGAGAATTAGACTGCAATTTTTGGAAATATCAACTCTACAGTTTGAAATCCTTAAAATCAAATGATATTACATTACCCTATGGTTGGCATCATTGTATACTTGTTCTCCATTTCGGTACCAGGTCAAATCTGGAGGAGGTCGTCCGGTCACCCGGCAGTCAAACCTGGTCAGTTTACCTTCCTTGACCGATACGTCGGTGGGCACTTCCTTGAATTTCGGCTTGTAATGTTTCTCTGCTACGTCACCTGCATACTTCTCTCTCTTTGGAATCGAATACGATTCTGACTCCCTGGAAATCAAAAGAAAAATGCTTTGCGTGGAAGTCATTCGAAGGTTACAAGGCAAATAGAGGATTTTGGTTGTACTTTTCCAGGTTTTTTAACTCAAGCTCACTTATTGCTACCCAGTTGATTTGACAAATTTCAATGCTTCTCCCAACACACAAAAAGTGTACAAATAGTATAGCTCAAAAACGGTCTTCTTTTCTGTTACTAATACTCCTAAATAAAATAAATTTGCATGTTTATTACAAAAACAGAAATTCCTGAGCCGAGTCATAATACTGAATATTCAATATTTGTTAGATTAAATGAATTATGCATGTGACTTACATGTGCACCCTAGCAGCCATGGGTCCTTTCATGTGCTGAGGGATCTCAGATACGGACCCGGCCCGATCTACTACCACTCTTCCGGTGGATACTCCACGGCCTGCTGGACTGGTGGCCAGGACCGTGTAGGCGCCTTCGTCTTCTGGTAGGATCAGCTCGATGTGCAGGGAGCAATGGCCCTCTACGTACCTAAGGTCATGTCGGGTGGAGCGGTATAATGGTTGCCCATCTTTAAACCATTGCAGCTGTGAAATGTAACATTAATACTCCTACTTATGAGATGGTATTTCAAAATAATAGATGGACAATGTATCTTTTCTTTCCCTCCTTATGGACTATTTTCATTTTTTGTCATGGGAGTAGGTACATCCAAAAGTGTTATGGCCCAGAGACTGGGCACAAAATGTCACCATGGACTGTAAAATCAATTTTGTACCACTGTGGCTTTAGACGATCAAAATTGCATCAGCAATGATTAAGTGAGACAGTAAATTCAAAGTTTTTGCCAATAAAAAGACATAAAGCACTATATTAAGTTTGATGGACCGTTGCATATAATTACAACTTGATTAAATAGAGAGAAAAAAAAAAGATTTGATGGACACAATTCCACACACTGGATTAAACGGATAAAAGCCAAGCTAACTCTGATCATCCAGATGGATGTAACCTCAAGATGTCTTAGTCAGACCTGACCATGGCACAGGGGTGGGGCCGGGGGGTGGGGGAGGGAGAATATGGGGCTTCAGGCTTAAAGAGAGTCACAAGAGGGCTGGAAAAATATGGGAGAAAGGATAATGAATTCTCCCTTTCCTAATATACTTCAAGATTAATGAAGGCTTTAAAAGTGGGCCTAGTGACATCATTGTCCTGAGACCTGACCAGATCTGGCCCGACCTGACCCCACCCGAGCTGACTCTCAATAACTCTACTCCTAGTGAAAAAGTGGAATCCAATGTCTGAACATTACCTGGCACTGATCAGAATGAGGCAAAAGACAGCAATAATGAGATAAATTTTCAGAGCATTTGATAAAATACTCACAACAGGTTTCGGGAAACCTTCCACTCTGCATCCAAGGTTTAAGTTTGCTCCCTCTTGTACTCTATAATTCTTCATCTCTTTGACAAATCTCGGCGGGAAGACCTTCTCAGAGTCTGTTTCCATCTCTGATTCGAATTCCGTCTCTTCTGGTACGGCAGTGGTGCCCTTGTCCGGTTCTTGAAGCAGGTGGGCTTCAAAGGCTGCTAGATCAAACTGTGCCTGGTTTTGAGAAATTAAAGGTAAAAAAAAAATTAGAAAATTGCAGAATTTTTTATAAAGGGCGACACTAAAACAGTCAGTTTCATGTTAATGATGTTCTTAAACTTAAAACACTATATTATTGAGAATGAGTTCAGGAATATTATACCCTTCTTTTGTGAAAAAGGTTTGCAAAAATAACATTATTCCTTAAACCTACAGCAGAATTAGGAATAAATTGAGGTTTTTACATTAGATCAAGAAATCTTTGAAAAAAAAAGGATTTATTATTTTGCACTGATTACATTTCATTTCTGGTTGGTCATAGATGAATTATAAAATGGCTGAAATTGCCACATAAATAAGTCCTAAAAATTTCATTTTTAACTTCATTGAGCAATGAATTTTGGAATAACAATGTCATACATGCTTGTTAAACAGAATACTAATCCATGCAGCAACAATGACATTTCTACTTCCTACATCTACTACAGTACATTCTCTATTCTACAAAGTTAGAATGTTGCAGAAAACTTTCTGCCTAATTTGGTGACTTATCCCACCCCCCCCCCCCCCCCCCTCCATCCCACCTAACCCCTTTTCCATTATATTTCAACATCTTCCTACAACAAGGACACTGTAACAGTAATGACCATATTGCCATTCATCCCCAAATCAAAAAGTCATAGCAAACTTCACAACACAATGAGCTCATGCAAACAAGAATGTTTCATAGCTTATCTTAATTGGCCCCCTCCCCCCACCCCCCAACAAAAAAAAAGCAGATCGTGTCTGTAGACAGCAATGGAATATAAGTTCATGCATGTTCTTCTAGAAAAATAATTAACCTTTAAAAATCACTCCTTTTTGTTAGGCAATAAAAACCATGTCCATGGCTATTAGATTGTTGGCTGCCGTAGCGATATTTTGACACACAACTAATAACCATATTTTTTGGTATGAATTACCTACACATCATTTTACACAGGACAAAATACAAAGTACTCTGTCTCTCCATTTTTAGATCAACAGCTAGATTGAAAACAGAAGCTTGAAAGTTTGCCTTCCCAAAAGATCCTTCATGCAAGGGAACATTTTGACACTCCTAAACACTCTTGTTACATTCAGGTACAAATATGTTCCTTAAGTAAGGAGTCCAATTCTAAAAACCCTGAATAATAACATGCTTGCAACAATGGTGGGGCTATTGATATATGGGCTATCTAATAACTTGGTTCAATATGCAGTATTTCTTCTCAGATTCACAGCAAACAAAGCATGCTGAAATAAAAACCAATTTAAACCGACCATTCCAGAATCAGCTGAATCGACGCCTCCACGTTGGTTGATTTCCTGTGAGAGGCGCCGTTCAAATGATGATGGCTTTCTCTCCTGAAAATATGAATATTCATAAGTCATGAGCCAAATGAAATAAAAAAATATTTCTAAAATATACACATAATCATAAATTATAATACTTATCATAAAAATAATTATAATAAATTATAATACTAATAATAAAAATAATTATAATATATTAATCATAAATAATTAAATTAATAAAGATGAAGCTATTTAGGATGAAAAACAAGAACAACTCTTGATTAACATGAGGTTAAAGAAAGATACTGACCATCTAAAGTATGACTATTGCGACTATTGAGTAACTATGGTGATTGTACTTTTTTTAGACAGAAAATATATTTGTATTAATTTACAATGTAGGTTTGGTAATAGTTCACTACCGAGGAAGTATAGGCTACATAGCTGGGTTTGAACAACACTGAAAGGAATGTCTGTCTTGACCGCAATTATAACATCCTACCAACCAAACACTACGCAATAATGATGAAAAATGAAATCAAACCATGCAGGAAAACAAAAGAATCACGCAAATCAACAAATGACCTTCAACAAATTAAAGTGGAAGAAACGAAACAAAGACTGAGCACTAATCAAATCCTTGATGTTTTTGGACATTATCTATATGACCGACCACAAATAGGACAAAGATAACATTTTAGCCTTTGGGATATTTTACAAATTCATTCCATTATTAGTTAATTATTTCCTACTCTGTCAACGGTATCATCCATGACAGAGATGACTAAATTTTCCAACCAATCGGCCATCACTTATTTACATAAAAAATATCAGTATTTGATTGTACTTGCCATACCATACCATACGTTGAAAATTTGGGGCATAGGAATGGTAGGTGAGGATCTGAATTGAAGACCCATGCAGAAATTTATATAAAGTATTCATTCTGCCATATGGGGGCAGCTAGAAAATGGATGACTAGCTCTCTGAGAAGAATTATCCTTTCTAGCCTTCGCTGTGGTAACCCCTGGTAACCCCTTAAACATTTCATCCATAATCTGTGATAACTCCATATGAAAGGCAGAAGACAGGCAGAAACCAAAAATGACTGACAAATAATATGAACAACAGATCCATGCAAATGAGGTATTATGTTACTACATCTATCTGTGTGATCTCTACTAACATGAGACAAAACCTTGCTACTGTATGTGGTGGAGGGGGGAGGGTGTTAAATGTCCTGGTTGGGTTAAACCTGACATTGGACAAAAGCTATCCACTATCTGTAATATGTCCACAGAAAAGACAAAATGAGGGACAAGATGGCTGACAGTTACCCATGCGACACAACCATGCAAACGAGGTATGTTTCTTACATCTGTTTGCGAAATGCGAGGTCGCTTTGACTCCACTTGTGCTTCTCTGATGGCTGACTCTTTGAGCAACCGTTTCTCAAATGGTGACATTTTAGGACCCTGATAAAGAATAAATCCAAACCAAAAGCTGAAAATAACACATGTTTAATAACAGCTGTAACCACATCTGCAGTGAAACACACTGCTGCTACCCTGTCTTTTATTACAGAAATGATGATACCATGTGTAATGTTATGTACACAGTTGGTGTCACGTCTGCTGTCACAGATACTGCTGTAACCATGTTTGCTGTCACAGATACTGCTGCAACCATTTCTGCTGTCGCAGATACTGCTGTAACCATGTCTGAATTCACAGATATTGCTGTAACCATGTCGACTGTCACAGATACTGCTATAACCATGTTTAATGTCACAGATACTGCTGTAACCATTTCTACTGACACAGATACTGCTGTAACCATTTCTGCTGTCACATATACTGCTGTAACCATGTCAACTGTCACAGATACTGCTGTAACCATGTCTGAATTTTCTCAGATACTGTTGTAACCGTGTCTGCTGTAACCATGTCTTATGTCACAGATACTGCTATAACCATGTCTTATGTCACAGATACTGCTGTAACCATGTCTGCTGTCACAGATACTGCTGTAACCATGTTTGCTGTCACAGATACTGCTGTAACCATTTCTGTTGTCACAGATACTGCTGTAACCGGGTCTGCTGTTACAGATACTGCTGTAACCATGTCTACTGTCACATATACTGCTGTAACCATGTCTACTGTCACAGATACTGCTGTAACCGTGTCTGCTGTCACAAATACTGCTGTAACCATGTCTGCTGTCACAGATACTGCTGTAACCGTGTCTGCTGTCACATATACTGCTGTAACCGTGTCTGCTGTCACAGATACTGCTGTAACCGTGTCTGCTGTTACAGATACTGCTGTAACCATGTCTAATGTCACAGATATTGCTGTAACCATGTCTTATGTCACACACACTGTTGTAACCGTGTCTGCTGTCACATACACTGTTGTAACTTGTCTATTGTCATTATACACTATACAGTGCTTATACTATGTTGCTATCACACATTGTTCACCATATACACTGCTATACACACTGCTGTTACCATGTCAGAAGTCACACAGGAAGGTGTAACCATATCTGATGTCAGGCAGTAACTATAGCAACCATGTCTACTCATAAATCATCAGAATGGGATCACATTTACTCCTTGTCTCACACTAATTTGCTAGGGTCTATTTTATTCAAAAGAGTTGTTTCCACAGATACCTTAATACCCTTATAATATTATCTGTGAAACAAAAAACAGGAAACACAAAAATTCAGGGAGCAATATGTACTCAGACAAACAAACCCACAAAACCGATGTAAGAGGAAACAAAATACTTTCAATAAATCACCATTTTAACAATGAAATTTCCATAAACCCATCCATAATCACACAATTACAAAATGGATAAAAAATATTTCCAACCATCGAAAAAGGAAAGAAACTAATGCATGCTACCATCGGCAAAAACTATGATGACAAAATAACAATACTGCACAGCCATGGAGTAGCCAGAGAATCACCTTTGAAGTAATGTACAACAAACCAAATGATCCACTCACAAAATAAATAGACCAAAACAGGTAAGTTAAAATTTGTCTTCAATTAATGCAAGTCAACATTGACCTTGCCAAAATTCAAGCCTTGCCATCATCTAAATTTAAACCTATTAAATATTAATATTTAATTATATTGGTTAATGCACATGTCACCCAATTAAGTAACTACATTGTTTTCCAGGCCAAAATTTTAAGCAGCTATTCAGTTGTCTTATCTGAGGTTTACATATCTTTTTCATACAAAGTACAATTAGTTTCTTTACAATAAATACACTCACACACATCATGCCATTAGACAATATTCCACAAAAACTGGGTTATCTGGAAACAATCTATAATTTTTTTTCTAAAAATCAGCCCTTAGTTTAACTGTGCCATAAAGTAATAACAGTTTTGTCTTTTCCTAATCTAATAACAATTAATCCACAAAACAACTACAAAAATCAATCATGCATAATGAACTTAACCCATCCACAAAATAAAAAAATACATAAAAAAAATTCTGACTAATCGTGTTAATGAACTAAAATAAACTTGTAACTAATCACAACTGAGTTGAAATAATCTAAGATGGATAACATTTTGGTTAGTCTTTTGGTCTGACATGAATTTATACCTCCTCAAATGTTGGGCTTGGAGTAATGGTGCCCTCGGACGATGAAGAATAAAGCTCTCTATAATTTATCTCCCATAGGAGACGTTTCTCAAATGGAGACATTGGCGACTCTAAGGAATTCTTTGCGAGAGGAAAACAGACAATTTTGACAAAATAGCCGGATTTGACAAAATAAACATGTTGTGAAATATAAACATTTGATGTTTCTTCTCTCACACTGCCAGGATAAAAAACAGAAGTTATATTTCTCTAACAGATATAAATCTCAATCTTAAAGCAGTATTCCGGGGTCTCTATCAGCATTATGCATCACTATATAGGCATACACAATATTGGCACTTAACAATAGAGAATACAGTCTAAGCTCCTTTAAAGTAGCACTCATGGTTTCATGTGTCCCACTGTAAGTAGGTTTCTGGTTGAATTAATTGATTACACTATCTTAATTCTCTGTTTGCATTCTGCATCTTCTGGAGTTTGAAGTGCTTTATATTCTCATTGACACTCGCAGACCTGGATATTTTTTATCGCACCATATTCCTGGCACTCTGCCAAATATTCCTGGCACGCTGCCAGCAATCAAACCAGTTCACTTTGATTTACTTTAATTTCATTTACTTAAAGAATCACACTAATGGG
This sequence comes from Apostichopus parvimensis, assembly GCA_000934455.1. NCBI lineage: Eukaryota > Metazoa > Echinodermata > Holothuroidea > Aspidochirotida > Stichopodidae > Apostichopus > Apostichopus parvimensis. Next base: position 10,293 of record KN892299.1, read on the forward strand.
TATGAGAGTATTCAAGGTACCAACCAAACATAATCCTGTTACTTCAATATCAGAAATTTGGCAAAATAAATAAACAAAATAGAAGGCAAAATCTTACATTATCTCACTCTATTGTTTATTTCTGTAAAACTGGCAAAACTGTCATAAACCAGTTGTACTTTATTTTGTCAGTTTTCTGACACGGTTAACCTACTCCAAATCAGTACCTATTACTAATAACTTGACTTCCAAACTTTATCACCAACTGACAAGTCAAAAACGTTCTGTCACCCCCTTTATAACTACAACGCTAGACCAATTTACCTTTAAGACTAATAAATATTTTCCAATAAAAATTTACAAACAGCTGACTAATAACTAGATATTCATTTTACCTCACCTTCCCATTAATGAAACAAAAATACATTTGAATTTTTTGATCTCTTAAAAAAAAAGAAGAAAAAAAAGGGAAAATGATTCAATTTTTGGTTTTTAAACTGACCTCATCTGGGTCATGGAAGACCTCTTCTCCAGGTCTCCCTTTCTGGCTGGGTACCAATTTCTCTCCATCTTTGAATGCGTCAGCTAATTGGGCGTTGATGCCCGATCGTTTGGATTTCGCTTCTTCTGCTTCTTCCTCCTCTCGTTTCTCTCTGATGTATTTGTCGTAAGCAGCTGACGAAAGAGAAGAAATGTTACTCGTCACGATACAGAAAAATGGACCCAAGAAACAGGAGAGAGAAACCAGTCAGTGAAATCACTCCCAAAAATTTGTTCAAATTTATGAAATCGGAAAAATGGCTTACTTCTACTGAAACAGAAACATATTCATTGCAAAATGTCTCAAACTGGAGACCCGGCTAAAATGCTTCAAATAGCATGAAATGTTGATTGAAATCTCTCTGAGCCTGGTTGGCTTACCTTCATTCAGCATTGGTGCACTGCTAGATACTTGACCAGCCTTGCTCTTGGCGACGGCCGTGTAGGTGCCCATGTCCTCAGTCAGCAACATGGTGATGTCTAAATGGGCTCTTCCAGTCTCTTTGTTATGTTTTGTCACAAATCTTGAGAAGGAAAAAAATATTTTTATGTAATGAAATTGTTTACGATATACATTTATAAGCTGAGAAGGACAAGTTTAGTAATCTGTTAAAAATCGCACGATGTTGAGATGTATGCAATATAATCATAAACATTGGGAGTTAAGTTTTCTTTAGGCGTTACACGAGGATTGTGACAGTGAAGTTTGGTGGGCATGGTAATGTCCTCATTAAACGCCAGCTATCACCCTAGTGAAATACAAGTTAATATAAATTGAAAAAGTGAAATAAAGTCTATGGGATATCATGATATTATATAAGCTTATTAAACTGACATTTATCATACATGGTCACTATCTATAAACAACATTTATCATATATCATTTACATTATCCTAGCATCTCACCGATATCCAGTCTCTATTTCTTGTCCATCTCGATACCAAGTTATTTCTGGTTTGGGCTCTCCGCTGACTTGGCATGAGAATCGACCTGGTTGACCTTCAGAGAATCTGGCTGGTTCAACAAGTTTGACAAATTCTGGTGGTGCTATGACCGTCTTCTTCTTGGGTTTCTCCGCCGGTGGTGGTGGAGGCGGTGGTGCTGCCACTTCAACTGGTGCAGCTGGTATAGCTGGTACAGCTGGTACAACTGGTGCAGCTGGTGTAGCTGGTGCAGCTGGTACAGCTGGTGCAGCAGCTGATGAAATATGAAATTATATGTTAAGATAGCTAGAGAAATTGGGAAAAACAAATTTTTAAGATAAAATTAACAAATTTTAATCAAAACTAGATGTGATTAAACTAAGACACACACTTCCAAATGTGATTAGTTCTAAGGAATTCATCCAGCGACATTTGTTAGTACTTCCGTTCTTCACAAAAATGAAAAAATGTCAAGATTCCCAAAAGTAACAGACTGGGCTTTTTTTGGTGGGAGTTCCATATTAAATAATAATCTAAAAAGAATTACCACAATTAATGCACAAAATGTTGCTTTGAGAGACCTGCACATAATATCAAGTTCTTGTTTAACATTTGTATCAGTATGGACATTTCACTTTGGACCAACAACATTTGGATCTGGGAATTTCTTGTGCATCTCCTTCAGAAGAGGAAAAGGGTGGGAGGGGGAGGGGGAAGCAGATTCCCTGAACTCACCTTCGACGACAAGTTGGCATGAGGTAGATACTGTGCCTGCAGCATTTGTTGCAGTGCATGTGAATTTTCCGGCATCATCAAGATAGATTTCATGAATATTCATGATGCATTTTCCATCTTGATGGACCATGTCAAAATCAGGTGAAGGGTCGACGGGTATGTTTTCCCGCAACCACTGGATTTCTGGTTCTGGAACCCCTTTGACGACGCACTCCAGTCTGACTGGACTCCCTTCCTTAGTCTTGACATCGGTGAGAGTCTAATTGAGAAGTGAGAAATAAATAAAGTTTTAAGAGCTATGTGACTCAATGGTAAAAGACCAGTAGTAAAGCTAAATACAACTACAAATAAACTAGAATACTTCAAACAATAACCTTCACAGTCACCAGTAATAGCTTTAAATATGCTAGAAAGTGTAATAATGTTCACTCATGTATATTTTATATCCACTCTCAATGTATTTTATTGAAACAACATTTTGTGATTAGTTGATACAAGTTTCTTATTCTCGACACCCAGCCAGTAACCCATGGCAACGTACACACTGCAATTTTCTCTAGTTACTATAGCCCAATATGTCATTTAAAATTCAAGACTTAGTTCTACTGCTCTGGAAAAATACAGAAAATACTGTTGACAAATCATAGCTAGCTCATGGCAATTGTTGCATCCACTAGAGAAGGTGACCTTTGACCTTGGATGATAATCAGGTAGAATGTTGGCCAGGAAATTGATTCAAATTGAAAAGGTTTTACTGCGTGTATTGTAAATCATAATGTAAACTTTGCTGCCAATTGTAGATACTTGTCTGAACCTAATCTGTAATTGGCAAATCATCAAATGTTATCTTGGAGCAGAAATAGACCAAAAAATCCTTTGACAAATTTAATTTCAACAAATTAAAAGGAATCGTCAATTAGAAAATTAATTTAAAGACGATTCAAATCACAAAACTACCTTGACAAATTTTGGTGGTGACTGTGGTGTTGCTTTGGGTGCAGCTTGTGGTGGCGCTGCAGGAGTAGCTTCAACGACAGATTCTTCTGTTTTCTGAATCTGAAGGGAAAGAGAGAATAACAGCATTCTTGGTTATAACAGAGACTCACTGCAGGGTCAATCTTGGTTCTGACAACAAAGAATTCAGGTTCTAGCTCACAATTGTCTTACCTCTCACAGACAAAGCTAAACCAGACAAGTAACATGGTTATGAAGAAAATGGCAGACTTAACCTGCTAAGAACATCTGCTTTAATTAAATACAACATCAAACACTTGAATGAATCCTGCCACAAGAATTCTTACTTTGTCCTGAAAAAATCAATTACCCAGGTTTGGTCAAACTTGCGGAAGTTGTGGCTAAAATTAGGAAGGTAACTTTTATTGCTGTAAAATTGGAACTTGCTCCTGTCTTTGGCAACCCCCAGAATAAAATGGAGTTCAATGGTTCACTTACTATCCATCTCAGCTGGCAATATGTATACAAATAGTATAACACTTTAGGCAACAGATCCAATCTCGTACAGAGTAACTTTAATTTCAATCAGAAGAAATTGAATTTGATCTTCAACAGTCTCAAAAAAAGTGTAAAAATGTAATAAATTGAAAATTTTGATTCATGATGAAGGAAAACAAGTTGCATTATTTGTTCTGATATACCAGTGTTTAGGTTACATCATGTGCAAGCATCCCATTTTTGGGGTGTCCCAAAATAAGGGACACTGATACAGAAGACTTGCATATGACCTTTGACCTACCTCCTCTTGTGGTGGTGGTGGTGGTGGTGGTGCTTGTTCTTCAGCTGGTGGTGTAGCTTGGGTCACAGGTTGTTCTTGTGGTGGTTGGGCTTGGTCTTCCTGAGCTCCAGCAGCTGAAGAAAATACAAAAATTCACATATTCTCTTTAAAAAAGATTTTTTAGTTTTTTTTGGTGGATTTGTTGTATTACTTGATACTAAATTCCCATAGCTATGTATCATTTGTTTGACTACCCAAACTTCATTTTGGAAAGAGGAAGAGTAAAACATTTTATGTATTTCTTGTTTGCTTTGGTGAGTGACTAATGCTAATATGCCAAACTTTCTGGGGACAAATGAACAGAAATCTAATTACTCTCTAATAATATTAATATGAGTTGAATTTGTAGTATTCACATTTGACAATACCACAGAGCACTACCTGCAAAATGCTAGTGTAAATCCAACAGAAATTTGGAGCACAGCCTTCCATTATTAATTTACCATAAAAACACTGCAGTTTACAAGGATGAGGTAAAGAAGGATAAAGTAATATTCTTACGATTGACAACAAGTGTGGCTTCGCATGTTGCCATTCCCGTAGAACTCTCGGCTTTTACTATGTATTTGCCGGCATCGTCATCAAACACTTCAGGAATAAACAGCGAGTGTTTGTCGCCCTCCTGTTTGATTTGGATGTCGACAGAGTTTTCGAGGATGTCTCCGTTGTGAGACCATGTCACGGTGGGTGGTGGCGCACCGGAGACAGTAACCTCAAATCGGACCGAATTGCCCTCAGATGTGACCTGGCTCTCCAGTTTCTTTGTGAATTGTGGTGACTGGGAAGAGCCTGTGGGTACAAATTCAGTAAGAATTGAAATTTCTATGAATATGCACAGCAGCATGAATATGCATACCCACTTGAAAAGTGGCAAATAATTCCACTCAACAGTTTTTGTCTTTTTGTGTATGTCAGAATTTTACAATTACTCTCTGCTCTGCTCCTCTTGTTACCTGTTTTTTTTTTGTAAGCATTAGGTGAGAAAATAAATTTGAAGCTTAAATTTGATTATACTTTGAGATAGTTTGCTTTGCCCTATATGCACACGTTGCTGCTTAGCATGGTTAAATCAGCTGCCCGAAAAATTGGGTTATTTTACTATCAACTTCTCACAAACTTAAATCTTGCTAACCTTTGGTTTGTAGCTGAGCGGTACACTCTGCCTTTCCACTCTCGTTGCTAGCTTCGCATTTGTAAGTGCCGACATGTTTGGCTTTCACCTTTGTGATCTTCAAAACAGCGCGGCCGAGTTTGAAGGTCATGTCATAGTCTCTCGAAGGGGTAAGCTCCTCGCCATCTTTATACCATTTGATATCTGGCTGAGGCTTCCCTGTGAAAAGTTTAAAACAGAAGAATTAATCTTAAAAGACATTTCACACAAATTTCAATGTCAGAGTGGACAGATGCCAAACAGGATCTTGGAGGTAAAAAACATTTCCAATAGATTGCTTAAATTCTACTTTCTTGTTAGTCATTTTGTTTGGAATGTTTACCTGAGACGTCGGCTTGTAAGCTGGCACTCTGCCCCTCATCAGCGATGATACTCTTTATCGGTGCTGTGAATTTTGGGGCTTCATTCGCCTTGCCACGCCCTACCATGGCCGTGGGCTTGTTATGAAAAAAAGTTGTGGTGGTGGTTGAAGTTTCAACACTGATGAAAGAAGATGGAAAAGAACAAAAGATTATAAATGTATGTTTTTGGAGAGTTTAAAAAAATTAATTAAAAAAAAGAACATTTTTTTTTTTTTTTAAAGATTATAAAAAAAGAAGGCATGATCTATAAAAGTTTGAACATGTTCTAATTTGTAGATATTTTTTACTGAATTTGAAAAGTATGTTAATGATTCATTAAATATGGAACATAATCCAGATGCAATTGAACACAACATGAAAAACAACATAAAAGATGATAGCGCATTCAAGTAATGATTGTGTCACCATGGCAACATACATTATTGACTAATATACATATATATCTTCAATTATGCAGGAAAATTTATAAATAGGTTACAGCCATGTAACAAATCAGAAATTGATATTAAAAAGTTTGAAATTTGAAAAAAAACATATAAATGTCACCAGTTTAAGAACAAAACTTGAGGTTTCAAATTTTGACAAAAACTATCATTACTTATTGATGAAGGAAGGATTTAAAAGTACAATAGCTCTTTGACAAGACAATAAAATCTGAAAATAAGGATAAACAATTACACAATAATGTATGAATGTAGGTACGTACAAGATCATTACATTTCAATGTGAAAAGAAACTTTTTGATTCCCTAAATTGCAAGACACGCAAAACATTTCTCACTATAGAACACTTTGCATACATGGATATTTTAACGATGAATTACATTACAGTTAAGACATTAGTTACATACTCTAGGAGGTTTAGTACATAAACCAACATAAAGATATGTATTGAAATACACACTCACTCCACAGCAAGCATCATCAAGATCTGGTTAAAACCTATGAGGGAAAATTTACATGGAATGGGAGATGGGTTGGGGGATTGGGGTTGGGCTGGGGAATAAGGTGGGGTAGGGTAGGGGCTGGGGAGTTCTTATCCTAAGGAAGGATACTGTAGCTGCCAAATTTGTTAGTCAATACTATTTTACATTTAATACTAAATCAGAAAACACTTTGAATAAAACTTTGTTGTCATTGTAGGGGTGAGGTGGAGGATGAGAGTTCAAATGCAGAGCAAATCTTACACTTCCCTCAGAGGTCTAAATTTCTTGGCTTCTGTTAACAAAATGGTGGAGCATCGTGGCACTTGGCCAATGTCTCTCATACACATACTTGGCCCCTCATATAAAGCTGCCCGTACATGTCCATACCAATTACCCACGCATATATCTCTAGCGATCACAAGATGTTGAGGCGGGTAAAAACTTTATGATCTAGTTTGATTGTTGCTATGCATAGAGCTGCTCTGATCCATTAAACGTCCCAATTAATAGTTCAAAACACAGATGTTGATCAAAATAAATCAACAGATGCCATGTGTGTTTCGCTAGGTTATGCTAGGTGACAAACATTCCTTAGAAATTAAGTCATAAAGACTAAAATAGATACATGTCAATAAATTCTAGTTTTATCCCATATGTTAGCATGGCCACTTAAAATGGTCATGCAACTCATCTTTCTTACGATGCCCTTCTCAATGTATTTTCTGTCCACCTTGACATCTTAGGCATCTCTGAGGCATCTAACCCTCTTAGGCATCTCTGAGGCATCTAACCCTCTTAGACATCTAACCCTCTTAGGCATCTAACCCTCTAATTGAGCCCTCCCTTCTCTTTATCTTGGAACATTCAGCAAAGTAGCATTGGAAATTTTGGGCCATTTTTGTGGAGTCTTAGCTAGTGGTCAACCCGGTGCCTTCCAATCATAAGGTCCCCGGTTCGAGTC
>KN892300.1:0-22827 GCA_000934455.1 Apostichopus parvimensis
CTCTAGAAACTTACTCCGAATGACTCCGAAAATAACAAATATCTCCCCAAAATATCTCTCAGAGAAGATTTGCCGAGTAAAGGTTAACATAGACAAAATATTCAATCGTTTAATTAAACGTTGTACTTATGAGCCATTTTGTTTATATATTTATTACACATTCCATATATTATGGCAAAAACGAAAGTTGCATTATTTCCTATCACCTGCCTTCTTGAAATAGTTAATGTATTGAAAAATTAACTTCTTGTGGTTTGCCAAACTTTTTGGTATATTAAAAAAAAAAATACTTTACAGAAGATGAGATAATGACAAATTATTTATGATTCCGTGCTTTCATTTGTTGTAATCAGTTAAGAAAAAATGAACTTCATTTTAAATGTTAGAATATTTAACCGATTTAACAAATTGCATTGTTCAATTAGGGAAACGATGTCCAAATCTACATAAACCAAGTTCACAAACTTTAAAAACTATTAATACCTATTTTAAACCACAGTTGAATTACGTGTCCCTACCGACGTGTTTTTCACCGTGCTCCCTGTAATTATGCTATTTCTGAAATATGTGATACACTTTGTGACAGTTGTTGTTACTTTGTAATGTGATGTCCATTTCTGTTTATACCGTAGTGGTTGAATGTTTATTATACTACGACAAGTTTAAGAATGTCAACTTTTCGAAAATTATTTTTTCGTTCATTATATTATCTACACTGCTTTCTTTAAAGCAGCTCGTCAGATTCTAAATTAGTAAATTTCGGTATCCACATCACACCTGTAAACACCAAATTTGTAAACAATTGCAATATTTTCCAACAGCTAGACGGATGGGATAGAGGTTGGGTGTTATTCAGGTTTTGTTCTGTAAGTTTATTTCAACGACCGCAATTAACTTCAGTTTAATCTGTTTAATTTGTTTGGTTGTCAAATTTTACAAATCTGCTGGTATTCTTAAGATAAGACTACAATTTATCAAACGAAGATGCCCTTCCAGGTTTTTTTTCACCAAACGAATTTTCAATCAGTTATAAAATGTATTCTACCAGGAAATGCTGGCAAAATGAAAAGTCGTCATTGCTTTTGCTCGCGTGTATTTTTTAATCATATATTTCTCTAATCATTTTGAAAATAAAACAAATACTATTCAATGTTATTTTCAGAACTGTTTTATATCGACCATAGAAGAAGGCAAATCGAAAACGGTCTTTACACTGTATTTAAGACATGAAACATGCAAGTTCATTAGCAGTCTCCGTACATATACACATATTGTAGCGAGATTGTTGTTGGAAGGGAATGGTTTTATGTTGTGTTTCTCAAACATCATTATGTATTGGTTATGTACCATGACCAATATATGTTTTATGGGATAATTTCTGTAGGAATCTGAGCATGATATACTCGTAATTTTATTGCCAATACTTACATCTTGTACTTATGATCATGGTTTTGCTGTAATAACAATATTCAACACAAGGGGTATTGAGTGTGGGGCCAAACTACTATTTATATGGAATCTTTTTTCGTTCCTTTTTGTACGAACAAAATGTGCTTGTAGTGACAATTGGCTATTTCATGGTTGACAAAGTAGATACAACAATAAACCACAATAGCAGAAAAACTATATATACAAAATATACCTCCCAAAGACCGGATTGAAGATTCAAACTGTAGCCGTAGTTACTCCAGGACACTAAGATGACAGAAATGTAAACTCGTGTAAGAGATTTAACATATAATACGAAAATATTCATCTACAGAAAACAATGTTAAAACAATAGAAGTAAGAAAGGAATAGATGTGTTTGTGGAACTGACATGAAATTCATTCTTCCTTATATGTATATATACACACACACTCACGCACGCACGCACACGCATGTATATATGAAGAGGAACACCGGATGCATGTGTATGACAGATACATATTAACTATATAAATATCAAACACACCAGAAAAATCCCACTTCACGACCGGTTCCGTACTCCTGGGACTCATCAGGAGATGGTAGGAATCGGACACCGGCTTTTGTGTCACAGACTGAAGTCCGTACCAATCGGCCACAGTGAATTTACTTGTATGAATGCGTAAAATCTGGCTTTGTATAAACTGTCAATGATGGTGTATCACCCAGGTGTTATGATAATTCACAGTGTACGCGTGGTGTTGCTTTTGAATCAGACAATGGACACATAATTGCTACTTTTACGAATGTGTAGCAACTTCCGTTACTATCATCTTAGTCACTATGAGACATTTTCTAATTTAAAGAAATACAATATGTTAAACTAACGGCTGAACAAAAAATTACAGGATTTTTGGGTGACAAGGACGAATGTGAGAAGTCCTGATAAACTCAAATATTAAATAATCACTGACTAAATTTGGAGATATAGGCATACCTTTAATCTTTGTAAATTGCAGCCCTGCAGGAATTGACTCCGAAGAGAATGTAAGAGGCAACAGACAGCCATCGAACCTTTTAAGTAAAAATAAAGAATTGCAAGCAAAATTTTACAAATTAACACGGTAATCTAGCGGAAAACTATCATAACAACACATCTTCGTCAAACATATTGAACATAACTTTTGGAAAGGACTGAAAATAAGAATAGTTTTACACTAAATATCGTTCGGTTGTTATGCACCGTCAAGGGCATACCATGAAATATGCTTAGGTGGTTCCTCAAAAATATACTTATATATAAGATAGCATCACGCAGTTCAATTAATTATGTATGTTTATGTGAAGGAATCCGTGCGTTCCATGGCAAATAGCCATGAGTCATTTCCGGCTCGAACAAAGGGTTCATGTGTGTTACGCAATATAGCCAGCTGGGAAATAGCTCAGTTAGCATGCCCACTATATATTTTACTAATATTTTGCCTCTAAAGTGCGTATATACTGTATAGTCATTTTTCCTATTTTTCACTTTTACTTATTTCTTCTCTTTGCAGTGTGTCAGGGGGTTTCTTTTGATTCTTACCCACTGCCCTCTTGATTTTACCAATTATCTATCCAATTTCATGTTTGAATACATGTTGCCACCAGACCATTGGTGAAACACAATCAAACCTGTTATGTTGTTTATTCTGTCTACTACATCCTCACATTTATGTCTATCCTAAACTGAAGTAAGATGAATGAGCTAGAAGGTTTTCAAATGGAAGAACGGGCCAAATATCGCACACCTTACTAAATTACACATATTAAGCAAAACAAAACAATGTCCAATAGTAGCCATTATATTTCAAGTAAGAGATTTAACCAGCACCAAATAATTAACCCACAGGGAAGCCTTGTAGTCGGTATTAGCTACCTTTTTATTGGGGGGAGGGGTAAAGTTATATTTAACACGTACATTTCTTTAAATATATATGAAATCTTCCAATTTATTTTGTGTAACTTGTCATGTACACTGCATTTTAAAGTATCGTGTGATAAATCGCTTTACTTCCTTCTGTTCTCTACAGTAGTACTGTCTTTCTCCTCATTTATGTTTACCAGTCTATCGTAAGTTCTCTTCACACTGTAAACAATGTGATTTTTTTCTGTAAACTCAACACGAATGGACATAAACGTTTCTCAACGTTCTTGATTAAAAATACTTCTTTAAGAAAGAAAATGAACTATATCTTTAGAAAATAAAATGTTGGACAACTGAATGTCCCCAAGACATTCGGAATCACAACCTTTCCATTCATGATGGTCATTTACCAAGGACACTTGTTGCTTTTCGCCTACATAGATGTACATATCAGTTCAAATACACAATGGCTAACCCCTACTTGATTTATCTCGTTAAGTTTTCAGCGAAAGAATCTAATTCATTATTCATTGCAGTTTCATAATTTTAGACCCAGATTCTTTTTCTATTACTTAAATGGTTTCAGGCCCTATTAAAAAAGTTTAATTCCTCTGGAACACTTTTACTTTTCATTGCTTGGCGACCACAAACCTTTGCTATAGTATAGTGATGGCGATCGACCTTATATGAGAAAATAAAGAATCACGTCATTATCTTTACACAGTCCGTTGCAGATTTGTTGGTTGTATAATGGGTATTAGGGGAATATATTTCGGCAACAGGAGGCATTAACTACATAATGAATATTATATCGAGGCTTCCATTGGCGTCAGGTTCGATGCCTTGTTACTATACAGTTAGAACACGTAAAATGTGACGTGATCCGCGGTACTACCAACGTAATGTGTTTAATAACCATTTTCAGTTCATTGTGATAAGAAAATTCAGTAACATGTTTGGTCACTATGGGTTAAACCTCTAGTGTTCCGGAAACATCAGTAACGCTTAAATTAACAACCATGAGAACCAACAAAGAAAGCATGGTATTTCCAATCGTTATACCATTTAACACTTTATTCGGCATCAGAGGTAATTTTGCTGTTTGCTAAAATGCTTTTATTTCGCGCCCTTGACACAAACTATTATAATAATTGCTTTCACACCGCATACATTTAAACATATAATTCATATCACTCCTGCTGACAACAATGCGCTTTGCAGCTATTTGAAGGTCATTTGTGCAATCTTGGTACACCCAAAAACGATGACTCGCGCAACAGGTGAATACGTAATAGTAACAAAGTTTCGACGGAAACCTGATCTTATCTTCAAAATATGTTTCATATTCATATATAGAAACACTTGATGCATTAGATTAGCTCAAATTTTGTGGAAACAAATGAATTGCAACTGATTAGCCGACACAGTTGTTGTTATTTTTCGAAAAAATTCTAACATCTTCGTAAATGTTATACTATCTCACATAGTGTACAAAACCCACTCGTCTACTTCGTTCACCATCAGTTTCGTAACAGCAATTTTTTGTTAATAGACAGATGATAAAGATTTCGTTTCGTTTTCCATTCCGACACGTTTACCCTTAGAAGTGGCTCACAATTATTTGTATTAATGTAATTATTTTAAGAATATCTTACAATCTTGACAATTATTGGCAATTCATTGCCTAACGTTAAGACTCTACGTAAAATAGCAGTGTAGGTTAACGCTATTTGGTGTGCTGTTCATCTTCAATTTGCTGCTAGCGACAAGCCCAATATGGCTTCTATGTACAATTTATGTGATACACACCTGTTAACGAAATCGGTAAATGGCTGGAAGAAATATATGTGAATGGAAACCCAAATAGAATTAACAACAAAACCCAAAGCACAAAGTATGTAATCAAATAGCAATGACATCGTCTTAACAATGCACATTTATCGTGACATTCCGTTTCGTATATAGAAAGGCTATTAACTATGTTACACACATACAGTTTTGCCTTCATTAACGGATCGGTTGTGTAAATGTTTGATTTATCAGATACCATAAACATACCAACCAAAGTATATGTTACGTATAGCATAGTCACACTCTATTAACACCGGTAAATACTACATCTGTCTATTCCAGTCTATTCCAGTCTATTCCAGTCTATTCCAGTCTATTCCAGTAATTGTACAAACGTACAACTGATATGATACACTAGCCCATATACCAATACTAAATGAAATCGAATAATTACCGAAATAAACTTGTAGATAATTTGTGTTGCCGTCATTAATCGTGAAGTTATCTGTGTGATTGTAAAGTTAGTATATTCTCAATGAATGTGTCGTACAGATACAGGTTGATACGTTACTCATTGTAATACTCACTCCAGCTCCTCCAACATATGTGACTGTTGTACAAACATCAATATGTCAACAAATTCTGTCTCTGTCATTTCTCTTCCTTCTTCCGTATCTATCAGTACCTTCTTTACTGATGCAAGACATGACAGATGTAGCCCTGACTCTAGGATGAATTTACCAGCATCAATCTTACTGAAGGACTTTTTCAGATGCAGACAGGTGATGGGTATCTGAAGGAAGAAAATAAATATACATGATAGTTGAATTATATTTTGCTCAATATTATATTGATTATGCATTTATATTAATATTATTCACTGCCCGATACTGACTGTTAAGGTCTGCTTGTCTACTTCAGTACTGATACGAACCATTATCACATCATCACGATGGTACGACATTTTCTAAATTGAGCCAATTCGAGAAGATACCAGAATTCGGGTGAATGAAAGTAACTTTGGAAACGTTACAGATCTAGCTCCCAAAGCACACGTTATGGTATATCGCAATAACGCATGGTAATATACAATTTGTATCAGAAACTTGATCGTCGTAACGATTTATATACAAACCAAACGCGGACTTCAATTAACCAAATTACTCAGGTTATAATAATAGTTATCCACATAAGGCTGATATTTCAAATTAGTATTCAACACGGTGCTAACGTTACCTATGGATTATATTCACAACTACTTCTGGGGATCATTCAGAATTTCTTGTAATAAGTTAACTCAATATACGTTTGGTGTTGATTATGGAGAGAGTATCATGAAAAAACTTATTATTCTGTAGTGTCGGGTCGTTCAGTTTCACTGCAATAAGTTTCTTCAAGACATATTCTACAAAGATATTTAATACTTTTAGATTGGTTATGACGATTGCCAGCAAGGTAAAATATTGCAAACCGACATTGATATGAAAAACACAGCAATTTCTAAAGCAATCGATTGGAATATACAATTTTATTTGGACTGCCAATAATCATATCATTGCAAGCCGACCAGTTTTCCTATTATATCCAACTAATAAAGTTATATCCCAAAAACCGCTGATCCCCGTCACTCCCGCGGTTTTTCGGCTGTGAAAAAATGCGCCCATAAGCCAGTGGCGCCAATTTCCGTATTATATGCGAAGCTCTAGAGCGGCCGGTACGAAACTGACACGATAAAATTGTATATCCTAAATAATATGGAATAATTTAGTTATATAAGTATACATTTTTCTGGAGTATAAGTTAAGCATACGTGTCATGTATATATAGATGTACATACGCATACGTAGATGTATCTCTTCATGGCCATTTTTTTTCTGAGACCGGCTTCAATGACTAGCTGAGCAAGTGTTCTTTGCACAAAAAATCCAACAAAAGCATTAACACAAAACCGACAAAAGCAACAACAACAATAGCAACAATAACAACAACAACAATAACACAAGCAACAAAAGCAATTTGCACAAAAATCCAACAAAAGCAATAACTTGTTTTATAGCTATGTCTGCATACCGAAACACATAGGAAGATATTTCCCATTGGGTGATTACACTGTTATCGGCTTTTAGTGCAAGGGTTGACATCCAGGACACCCGATACACACAAACAACACATTTACTATACTGTAAATCTTTAAGTTTTGTACCACAGCAAAAACTTAATCATGCTATAAATCGGTAGCATGTGCTATTAGGACTACAGTAAGAAGTGAGGATATGTGTAATTATGTTGATATATACAAATGTTTATGCCAATTTAGCACTTGTATGCAAGCAAACATATCGCGAGTATGAATGATCTGAATTATCGTCCTTTTTAGTCAATTCTTTTTCGTAGTCAATTAGTGAACTTAAAAAAAAAGTATTTTAACGGTAGATTACCTGCAGTTGGGACATCTGCGCTAAGACGTAATATAACAACAGTTTGTGAAAACGGCTCTATGTTTTAAACAAGTACATTTAAACCACGAATACAGGTCTTTGTAATTCTAATATGTCAATATGTCTAGCAACCTACATGGTTAAATAGACACAATCAATGTGTGCATAATTTTCTAACAAAATCACATAACCCACATTTATGTAACACCTTCACTGTGACATACAAATCGAACAGTGTCCAAAGGTATGTCGATTGAAACAAACAAACAAAAAGCAGTAATGACGTGTAATTTAACATTTAGAGAAAGGTTAAGTATTGGATATCAAATAATAATATTCACCGTTCAACTACGTTCAACATATTCAACTGCATTGAATTATTATTCTATGACAAATAGTTAATGTTAATTTACGGTACTATTGCGCTTTTACGTCCAAACTAACCTGTTCTTTTACAGAAATTGCATGTACATAACAATGAGAGCACATGCTACATAACGTCTTCCAGTTTTACTAATAACACATAATTGTTATGTAGGACAACCACGTGTCACGGTTACTGACTTACGTCATAGTTAGATGCGTTCTCCAGTAGCTTTATAGTGCATCTCTGTAGTAACTCACTGTCTTTGCGGTAAATATCCACGTCCTTTGTACATAGTTCCCTAACTGTATCCATATCATGAACCTGATAATATCAAACAAAAAATAATGTTAGTAGAACTAACTTACAATTATGCTATGTAATCGTGTGGTTTTTCTTGGTTTAGATCCTTTGTTTGAATTTATCAGAAACATCTAATATTTTCCCAAAGAGGCTCTTAGAGAAACTTTGTCGAGTAAAGGATAGCAGAGGGAAAATATTCAATACTTTAATGAAACCTTTATTTAGGACCCATTATGTTTAGATATTTATTATAGTTTCCTTAAATTATGGTAAACACAAACGTTTATTAAAACTGCACTGAGTCTTAGAGCAGATTTTGATTTTGTTTTGTGACGTAGTAGTACCTGTGTGTAAAATGTAAAACAGAGATATCACCATCTTCTTTGCCTTTAAATTTATTCTTGGGCAGAAATATTACGTTTTACTTAGATAAAAGTATTGCAAACAATGTCAGGTGGCAATTTAAGGAATCTTAAACGCAATACATACCATGCCACAACACTGCTGTTACAGTAATTTATATCACCTACCTTCTTTAAATTGGTAATGATGTATTTCAAATCAGGTTATTTTGCCGACTTTTTGGGTTCATTTTTAAAATTTAAAATGTTTTACAGCGAATGAGATCATGACAAACTTAATTAATGGTTCCGTTTAGTTATCTTTGGTTATCAGTGAGGCAAACATAAACTTTGATTTAAAGGTTGAAATCGGTAACCAACTCAACGAATTGCATTATTCAATTAGGGAAATGACGTCCAAATCAACATAAACCAACAAAGCAAAGACTATATATGTCAGCCCACAGCTGAATAACGTGTCCCTATCGACGTGTACATGGCTGTGCTCCCAGTAATTCCTGTTATTTCTGCAATGTGTAGTACACGTTATTATACAATTTATCAAACGAAGACGCCCTTCCAGGTATTTTCATCAAATTTTCAATCAGTTATCAAATGTATTCTACCAAAAAATTATAGCTTGACGAACAGTCATCATTGCTTTTGCTCGCCTGTAATTTTTCTAAAACGATTTTTAAATAAAGTATTTCTGTAATCATTTCAAATTAAAGGAAATATTGGTCAATGTTATCTTCAAAACTTTTCTAAATCGAAAATGAACGAAAAATCGAAAACCGTCTTTGCGCGGTATTTAAGAAATAAACATGCATGCTTACTAGCAGTGTCCGTACATGCAGGGAACACTTTCTCTTATAAACAATATATATTGTAGCAAGAATGTTGTTGAATGGAATGATTATATAAATGACTTGATGTGTCTCTCAAATGTCACTATGTATTGATTATGTACCAATTATTACCAATTCATGTCCCAGAGGATAATTTTTGCGGAATCTGAGCTTAGTATACTCGTCATGTATTGCAAATATTTACATCGTGTATATGAAAATTGTTTTGTTGTTATACCAATATTCAACACTCGGGTATAGTCTTATCCGTGTTTGAGTATTTGGTCAAATTAATATGTATATGGAATCTTTTTTTGTTGCTCCTCTTTGTACGAATAATGTTGCTTTTAGTGATAGTTGGCTATAGTTGGCTATTTTAAAGGTTGACTTAGCAGAATCCGGGGCTCTTGTAAATGCTACATCATTGCATGTTTTAACACAGGCATTAGTATCAAGAGGGAATTGAAGGCATGTAGTTGACTTAGTCTTTGTAAAATGTAATCATAATAATGCTAATGCTAATCTTCTGAGGTTGTTTTGCCTGATATTTACAGATAACAACATTTCACTTGGCATATGAAACAATGTAAATATTTCTGACTGTAATCAACAGTACGACCCAATATCAAATTAAATATTTTAGATTCCACCATTGTTTCAGCGGAAGCGATACATTGAGTTGATAACTTGGAAGAAAGTATTCCATATTCTTTTTCCAAATGGTTCATACGTATAAAAGTAAATACAACAAGAAACCACAATAGCAGAAAAACTCTAAATACAAAATATACCTTCCAAATACCGGATTGAAGATCCAGACTGTAGCTGTAGTTACTCCAGAACACTAAGATGATAGAAATGTAAACTTGTGTAAGAGATTGAAAAATGATACATATAATACGAAAATATTCATCAACAGAAAACGATGTTAAAACAATAGAAGTAAGAAAGGAATAGATGTGTTTGTGGAACTGGCATGAAATCCATTCTCCCTTATATGTATACACACACACTCCTCCACGCACACACACGCATGTATATATGAAGAGGAACACCGGATGCATGTGTATGACAGATACATACTAATTATATAAATTTCAAATATCAACACACCAGAGAAATCCCACTTCAGGACCAGTTTCGTACTATTGGGACTCAGTAGGCGATGATAGGAATCGGACATCGGACCTTTCTGTCACAGACTGAAGTCCGTACCAATCGGCCACAGTGATTTTACTTGTGTGAATGCGTATAAAATTGGATTTGTATGACTGTCAATGATAGTGTATCACCCAAGTGTTATGATAATACAGAGTGCACGCAGGGCGTTGCTTTTGAATCAGACAATCAACACATAATTCTTACTTTTACGAATGTGTAGCAACTTCCGTTACTATCATCCTAGTTACTGTGAGACATTTTCTAGTTTGAAGAAAAACGATATGTTGAACTAACCGCTTAACCAAAAGTAACAGGTTTTATGGTTACAAGGATGAATGTGAGGAGTCCTGATAAACTCAAATATTAAATAATCACTGACTAAATTTGAAGATATAAACATACCTTCAATGTTTCTAGAATGCAGCTCTGCAGGAATTGACTCCGAAGAGAAGGTAACAGGCAGCAGACAGCCATGGAACCTTTTTAGAAGAATAAAGAATTGGAAGCAAAATGTTACAAATTAAGACAGCAATCTAGAGGGTAAACTATCATAACAACACAACTGAGTTAAACTTATTGAACATTTCTATTGGAAAGGATTAAAAACAAGGTTAGTTTTACACTAAATATTGCTTGGTTGTTATGAACCTTTAAGGGAATACAATGAAATATGCTAAGGTGGTTCCTTACTTAAATACAAGATAGCATAACGCAGGGTCTTACCAGTGCAATTACTTATCAATATACAAATATGCTTATCCTAAACTGAAGTAAGATGAAGGACCTAGAAGGTTTCTAAAGGGAAGAATGGATTGAATATCTCATACCTTACCAAATTACACATTTTAAGTGTCCAAGTTTCAATCGGTTTTCAAGTAAGAAATTGAACCAGCACCAAATACTTAACGCACATGGAAGCCTTGGAGTCGGTATAAGCTTTTATGGAGGGGAGGGGAGGGGGGGGGGTATATTTAACACTTAATTGTCTTTAAATATATGAAATTGCTGGCCAATTGTATTTGTGTAACTTGTCACGTGCATTTCATTTCAAAGTTATCGTAATATAAATCGCTTTACTTCTCTCTGTTCTTCACAGTAGTACCTTCTTTCCCCTCATTTATGTTCACCAGTCTATCGTAAGTTTTCTTCACACTGTAAACGATATGATTTTTTCTTCTAACTTTTTCTTCTAAACACGAATGGACATATACGTTTCTCAACGTTCTTGTTTAAAGATACTTCTTTAAGAAAGAAAATTAAATATTTCTTTAGAAAATAAAATGTTGGACAACTGAGTGTCCATACCAAGACAATCGGAATCACAACCTTTTCATTCACGATGGTCATTTACCAATGAGACTTGTTGTTTTTCGCCTACATAGATGTACATGCCAGTTCAAATACACAATGGCTAAGCCCTACTTGATTTATCTCGTTAAGTTTTCAGCGAAAGAATCTAAATATTGAAGTTGCATAATTTTAGACCCAATTTCTTTTTCTATGATTTAAATGGCTTAAGGCCCTATTCCTCTGGTAACACTTTTAATTTTGCTTGGCGACCACAAACCTTTGCTATAGTATAGTGATGGCGATCTATGAGAAAATAAGGAATCACGACATTATCTTTACACAGTTCGTTGCAGATTTGTTGGTTGTATAATGGGTATTAGGGGAATACATTTTGTCAACAGGATGCATTAACTACATAGTGAATATTATATCGGGGGGTCCATTGGCATCAGATTTGATGACTTGTTACTATATCCATCTATGTTACCTATACCAACGTAATGTGTTTTATAACCATTTTCAGTTCATTGTGATACGCATTTCGTAAGCAAGAGAAGTAGTTTTATATGCAATATTTTTATTTAATTTTGAGATTTAGATCAGCATGGAAATTATGTTTTGGAATTGACATCATTTGTGTCAGAAAAAAGGTATGATCTGAATGGGCCCCAGCTAGTCAGGGCATTATATATTGAATATCGATGTCGTTCGTATAATGTTATATTCAGTCTTCTTTATTAGAGAATCAGCCTAAGGGGCTTTAATCCCACCCACGTATTCTGCGGCGAAGTTTAATTCAGCTCTCAGCGAAGTTAATCACTCCATAGTTGTGGATCTGGTAATGACAATAATCCCTCGCAAAAATCGGTCAAGGCTACCGTACATTGCTAAAAGCTGCCTGTATATCCAGTGGATTAAATATGTCCAAAATCGTTTTAATAGAAACATATTTCATATTCTTATGTTTTGTATGGATTTTACATTTCTGATGTTGAAGTCGTCCTTTATAATTTTGATTTTGATTTATATTCTTAACTTTTACATTTTTACTCCTCATCAGTACAGGAAAGTTGCAATCAATTATATCTTTGTACACAGCACAGCGTCTAATGTACTAGATTCTTTCGATTGTTTAAACGATAAATAGCAACTGAAATTATTTGGGAAAGGAAATTTAGTAACATGTTTGGTCATAATAGATTAAACTTCTAGTGTTCCGGAAACATCAAAGAGCAGTAACGCTTTAATTAACAACTACATCGTTTACCATCAGTTTCGTAACACCAAGATTTTTTTAATAAAAACATGAAGATTCCGTTTCGTTTTCCATTCCGACACCTATACCCATAGAAGTGGCTCACAATTCTATGTATTTTTGATATTGTATTTATTTTAAGAATTTCTTACACATTGGAAAATTATTGGGCACTTCATTGTCTAACGTTAAGAGTCTACGTGACATAGCAATGTAGGTCGACGCTTTTGGGTAAGCTGTTGATCTCCAATTTGCTGCAAGCGACAGGCCCGAAGTGGCTTGTATGTATTTTTTTTGTGATACACACCTGTAAACGAAATCGGTTAATGGCTGGAAGAAATATATGTTTATAAAAACCCAAATAGAATTTAAAAAAACCCAAAAGCACCAAGTATGTAATCAAATACCAATGACATCGTCATTGCAATACATGTTTATCGTGACATTCCGTTTTGCATAGAAAGGCTTTTAAACTATGTTACACACATACTCTTTTGCCTCCATTAACGGATCCGTTGTGTAAATGTTTGATTTTCAGATACTATAAACATACCAACCAAAGCATATGTTTCATGTATCATAGTCACACTCTATTAACACCGGTAAATACTTCATCTATCTATTCCAATAATTACAAACGTACAACTGTTCATATGTATGTATGCGTGTACGCGTGTATGTATGTGTGTATGTATGTATGTATGTATGTATTTTAGATCCTCCTGCAAGCAGGAACGCACGAAGAAGCCATGATTGGCTTATCAAAGCCGCAAGTTGACCAAAGTCAGTCTCTTAGATTCATATTTTACGTCCATGATTATGGATTGTCAATTGTCAACAACAACTGGACGACATACATTTATCTTGGAGTATACCAATACTAAACAAGATCATCAATGACGCAGTATCTCAATACTGGAAGTTCTAATTTCGATTCCTATATTATATCTCTGCTCTGTCTCTACAATTATCAATATATATATACAATTATCAATCATGGTACAACAAATAGAGAACTTGCATCGCTACTTTGCCACGAATAGTCTCTGCAGGTTACAATTCATCCTGCGAGTGTTGCCTTTAGCGCTCATTGCCTGTTTGTCGAGAGAACGGCGTTGCAAGGTTTAGTAATGTCATAGAATATTTAAGAACTTGTTTTTTATGTGGTATCCTTCATCTTGGGTCAGTCTCTGTTGGACTTTTTGGTCATATAGTTTATGATGTATCAGGTTCCTAGACATCAATCAGCTTATCTTCGTGATGAATTGAAAAGTATTTTTGGATACGTGAAATGTACACTTATGTAGGAACTTCTTGTTAATTTTTCTTCACACTGGTGAATATGAATGTGCGATTTAGAACAAAAGAATATAACAGGAATGTGTTTTTTCAAGGTTTTTTATCAAAGTTAATTTAATCAAGGCAATGAATGGAATGGCGTGAAAAGTACTGAATTAAATTAAAAAGTCCAAAAAGTTACTATATCCCACGTGCCCACATAGAAGAATCCAACCCGCAGATGCAGAAAGAGTCCTGAAAATGAAAGAAAAAAAAAATGTTAACAGAACGTTGGATAATAGGAGACAATATATAAAGTCACATGACGAATGACTTCACATTGCTTTTAAATGCAACAGGCCCATATTACATAACACATTGTAGTGGAACTTGTAAATGCATTTTCTCTCTGAAAATGACAGAAACATACAGCATTACAGGGTGAAGAACTTCGAAACAAAGTGAAATAGGGACATGCACAACCAAAAACCAAAAAAAAATTAACTGCAATATGAATTCACACACAAAAGAATACTACCAAAATGCGTTGCAAACACTGTACGAAAATTCAGTGCACACTTATTCTTTGCCTTATCCTTTGGACAAAGTAGAGAACCAATGTTCACTTGTCACTGACTCGACCAACCTGTAATGTAGCCTACAGTGATTTTATCCAGAATTAGCAGGTGGGCCTATGTATATAGGTACACCAGATAAAATCACACAAGGGTAAAGCTACTTAGTACTAACCAGAGCCAGCCAAGGCAGTACTTTTTTTAATATAAGCTTATTTAATTATCAAGTACTATTATATGTACTGGGCATGAAGCTATTGCCAGTGCTGACAACCACCAGTGGCAGAAGTCAGTAGTAAACTAATAATACCAGCATAGGCTTAGTATTGTGTAATTGTACTAGCACTACCCTACTTTGAACTGCTCAAGTCCTCCAAAATTCAAGGCAACGACATTGTATTCGTAAACAATGCCTTGAATGCCAACATCATAATTCATAAACACACGGTCCCGTAATATGAATACACTGCACTATCAAATACTTAAAACTATAACCCTAGGCTACACACTATGGTAATGTGCATATACACGTACATGTGCAATTAACCACGATAGGATACGTTGATGACGGTGAACAAGAGCAACCTTAAAAATGTCACTTTAATTCAACCCAGAATGCTGGAACAACTCCGAATTTAGCCTCAAATCATTGTTTAACTTGTTTTATACCATCGACCTGACGATGGAGGTGGTACCTTCTTGAAAACGGAAAATGTGCAATTGGAAAGATGAAAGGTTTTTACTTACGTTTCGTTTTTATTTTTCAAGCCGAGGCAAAGATATTTCCGAATTTCATCCACATTGTGAGTCCGACATCGTCGCAAACAGATATTTAATGAATATTCAACTTCTTTTCTTCAAAGTGTTGCTTGAAGCGATTCGATTGCTGCTTTATGAACATGTATTAAAACGGATTTTCAGACGATATCCAAGCTGCAGTGTACTAAAATATAGTGATGGGCTAAGCTCTCACAATGCATTTCACCGCTTTAGCCAAGTGTTTAATGATTGCGAAATAACGGTCAAAAGTCGCAGTCTGATTTCTGACTGCAGGGAAACGCGGGCAAAAGTTACCTACAAACAAGTTTCGGAGCGTGTGCATAAAAGGCCTGCAACAACTGTGTTTCAGCCCGATTTGGACATAAAATCGGTGAAAAAGTCATAGAATGAGATAAAATTCTCGAATAAAAAATAGTAACTTTTGTTGGCCTATATAATATATGCTTGCTCTGGAAATTCCAGAGAAAAAGAACTTTGTATGAAGACGCTGAAACTTTTTAAAGAGAAGAGAGAGTCCCACTTACTGTTACAATATCTCTATACATGTAATGTATTGGGATAATGAAATCGAACAATAACGGGAAGAAACTTAATAATTTATGTTGCCGTGTATTAAGCCTGAAGTTATCTGTGTGATTGTAAGGATACTATACTCTCTATGAATGTGTTGTACAGATACGTGTTGATACGGCTCACATTGTAATACTCACTCTAGCTCCTCCAACATATGTGACTGTTGTACAAACATCAATATGTCAACAACCTCTGTCTCTCTCATTTCTCTTCCTCTCTTTGTATCTATCACTACCCTCTTTACTGTTGCAGGACATGACAGACGTAACCCTGAATGTAGGATGACGTCACCAGCATCAATCTTACTGAAGGACTTGTTCAGATGCAGACAGGAGATGGGAACCTGAATGAAGAAAATAGCTTGTATATGATATTTAAATTATATTTTGTTCAATATTATATTAATTATGCATTCATATTAATATTATTCACTGGCCGATACCGACTCTTAAGGTCTGCCTGTCAATTTCAGTATTGATGCGAACCCTACGCAAATCATCACGATGGAACGACATTTTCTAAATTGAGCCAATTCGAGAAGATACCAAAATATGGGTAAATGAAAGTAACTAGAAACGTTACAGTACTAGCTCACAAAGCACACGTTATGGCATATCACAATAACACATGGTAATAGACAATTTGTATCAGAAACTTGATCATCGTAACGATTAAAATACGAACTAAATACGGACCATAAATGAATAATGATTAAATTAATATCATTCATATTTTCTTGAAATAAGTTTAACTTCATATACGTTTGGTGTAGTTCATGGAGACATTAGCATGAAGAAACGTATTATTGCGTAGTGTCGGGTAGTTCAGTTTCACTGAAAAAAGTTTAGTCAAGATATATCCTACAAGAATATTTTATGATTTTAGATTGATTATGACGATTTTCAGGAAGGTAAAATATTGCAAACAAACAGTGATATTGAAAGTAAAGTGGTTTCTAAAGAAATCGATCGGTTAGAAAAAAAATTATAAAACAATTTTTTGGGGGCTGCCTATTATCATATCATTGCAGCCTATTTATTTTATATCCCAATAACAGCTGATCACAGTCACTCCCGCGGTTTTCCGGCACAGAAAAAATGCGCCCATGAGCCAATGGCGCGAATTTCCGTATTCCGTGAAAAAATGCCGCTTCTTTTGAAGCCCTTAAAAACAGCAGATACGAAATTACAGGCTACAACTTTCATTGCAAGGAACACATTTTGATCATTCATCTCACTCAACCTATCCTAATAGGTATTACCTTAATATACAAGTAAAATTATAGCATAGAAATGACGACCTAAACATACGAACGGTAAAAGCCATACAAAAACATAATTATTTAAAACCTTAACTATTAAATGTAAAGGGATTGATAATATAGTTTAGCTTAAATTTACATTAAAATCTTTCTATATCGACGATTATACTTGTTCCTCGTAGCTTTGACCGTATGATTTCAACTTCTTAACTTCAAACGTCAACTATGTTCGAGCAGATGACCCTTTTACCGAAACTTTGGATGATGTTCTATTGTAGTTTTAAGTTCTGCTAAATTTCGCTGCACACGCCGTAGTTTGGACAGTATATGTGAACATTTTCCGCAGTTTTATTCGATTCTTTTACAATTAAATCTCAGTAAATACTCTTCTTTCTTGATATGAAGAGTGTGTATGTTTACTTTTGTGTATAATATTTAGACTTTTCATCCATAAAAAAGTATGATGCTCACAGTGCATCTATTGTTAGTTAATAGCAGCATTATACCTGATTTAGGATTCTGAATAAGTTTGGAAAAAACGGTTTAATCCAGAATGACTAACGATATCATTTCCACTTCTGAAATGAAACATTATTTTCTTAGACAGAACTTTGCAAGTCATCCAAGTATTACAAACGTTACGAAGATGATATAACCAGCTGGAAAGCATTTCCAATTAATAGAAACCCTTACTAACCCATTGTGTGCATATTATTGTTCGCCTGTGGTATCATCTTTAAATCTTAATACACTTACATTATGATTGTTTGCCACATGAAGGAGCTGTACAGTTGACCTCTGTTGTAACTTGCTGTCTGTGACATTGAAAGATACAGTACTGGAACAAATATTTTCCAACACCTGAGTGTCAACCTAATAGCGAAGAACAAATAGAACGAGGAATCCACATTGATGACTTAGTCATTCAATTAAAAAGATTATAATCATTGTCTACCCGATGGGTGAGAAGACTGCTCTGTCTTTATTTTTTAATTTAAAATAAGAAAAATATAAATATACACCAATTTCATTGCTGCAGAAGTTTTTACAACATGTTGTTACTACCACCAGGGAGTTGTTCCATAACAACTCCCTGCTATCACTTAGTTAGTGATACACAACCGGATAATTTCTTTAATTATTCCCCTGAATGTAATCATCCTAAAATATAAAGAACGCAAGACAATGGTAGTATAGTAGAACAGATAATTATAACGAAATATGGTATGAAAATGCAATGGAAAATTCCATAAGATTAGTTAGCAATTATCAGAGGCATTCCCAAAATGTAGGGTGTCCAATGTGGTGGGGCCGGTGATGGAGCTGGAGTTCCGCATCTCTATTGTCCAAGTAGGTGAAAACGTCCGTTGAAAATGTTGGCTTTATATTCCATCGTAATCATCATCAATAGTCGTAGACAAAACAAGCGATTGCTTTAGTATTGCAAATAACGGATAGTAAGCATACAATAATACTTAGTCCAGGAGTACCTAGGTAGGTAAGAGTAAGATCTGGGCAGTAGGGGATTTAGCTGACTGATTTAAATGACAGGTACTTGTGAGAAATATACAGAAAACTGAAGTGGTTTAATAATTGGCATTAAAAGGTATTTACTTTGTTGTCAAATTCATTAAGACGTTCGACTTAGGTCTATTAATATTGTTTTTAATCGTAAGGGAATTCTCTAACAGCAAATAATGAAAATCAATTCATCTGTTTGTGAGCATAATATTGTTAGGCCACTAATCATTGACAGAGAATCTATAGGAACTTAAGAAAATGACTGAAGTCATTGGCAGCCCGATAGTATATTTCAGTCGGTTGTTTTACTTGTAGGCAGTGGTGGACTGGCCACACAGGCATTTGGGCAATGCCCTGTGGGCCGGTGGCCTGGTTGGGCTGGGGAGCATGGTAAAAATTACAGCCCATTTTCACATTAGTTAATAGAATACAGACGGGCTGTGTACATATATATTTTTGACTGTGGGAATCAGCTCATGGAATCACCATGTTAGTTAGTCAGTTAGTTCATAACAAAAGAACATGCTATTGGCAACCTCTTCGTGCTAATGGATTTTATTTAGGTTTGTTTGCATTTTTTTCAAGCATGATGTCACAAAATGCTTGGAAAACTAAATAAAATCCATTCTAAAACATATATTTTTGTCTATTTTTGTTTACGTTTCCTCAATTAATCAAGTGTTGCTTCTGGAAAATTATTTTTGTGTCATTTTAAAGGATTATTGTAACCCAAAAAATTGAGAAATATAGCATCATTTTGCATCTAGGCATTCCTTAACTTAAAAAAAATCTCAACCCCCCCCCCCAGGACGGCGATCACTATGTAAGTAGCATACCAATGAATAATGGGCCGGTCTAGGTGAAAAATTGCCCGGGCCGGTTTTAAGACCCAGTCCGCCCCTGCTTGTCGGTACAAGGTACTACCAAAAGTGTCTCTCCTTAATGTCACAGGGATTGGTGTGGCTATTACAGGTTTGTTTCGTGAGAGTGTCAGCAAAGAATATACACCTTCTATGTAGTGTTGCTCGGATGTTAAAGGAACAGACAAGAGAGTTGCTGTCAATGTAAGTCCTTCTACATTATGTCTGTACTGATATATCGAGAATTATCTACTAATTAAGTAACATGTGCTCATTAAAATACCCATTTTATATGTTATTTTGTGTACACCAAGTTCGATCATTTTCATATGCCGAAATTTAATTACGATACATATTTAGTTGCCAACAATCACACCTTTTGTCTTTCTTCCTGTTTCCCTCACTGTAGTATATACTTTTTTTACAAATGGTACTACTTGATTTTTACTGTAAACAATTTCTTGGTAGAGAGTGCCCCGTTTCTTCGAGATAGTCTTCATGTTAACGGCAACTAGTTAATATTAATAGTTTTGGAGAATAACATTCATACATATAGATAAGGAAATTGTATATCGTTAAAACAGCACATCTACAAACTTTACATTGCTTTAAGGTTACTTTAACGACATGCAGTATAGGTGAAAGATTGGTTGTAGTAGGTTGGATTCACTAATATGCATTTCCTTTTAACGTAAGTTTATCTTAGCTAATTGTTAGAGTAC
This sequence comes from Apostichopus parvimensis, assembly GCA_000934455.1. Taxonomy (NCBI): domain Eukaryota; kingdom Metazoa; phylum Echinodermata; class Holothuroidea; order Aspidochirotida; family Stichopodidae; genus Apostichopus; species Apostichopus parvimensis. The sequence goes on from KN892300.1 coordinate 20,672, forward strand.
ATTTTTAATAGTTTCGTTTTCTTGTTATATTGTTTTCTATAACAATCCCTTGTTATTAGGATAGTAGAAATAAGTCTTTTCAACCCATGATTTGACGAATTTCCCCAAACTACTGCAGAACAGAAATTTTTTAACATGCATAACGGATACTGCGAGACGTTTTACTTGCAAGTCTGACAAATACTTGAAAATATAGGGCAGCACGCTGGAACTATTTTTATTCCATCGATTGTTTCGTTGTTTAATTCATTCAACATTGTCTCAAGAAAATGGTTCCTAAAAGAACATATCATAAACTATAAGTGTGATTAATAAATTTGGCTCAATTTATTTTTGCATTTTCTGTATTTTCTTCTTCTTTTCTGGACAAATTTTATAATAAGATTTATTGAGCAAACAGTTGAACTGAATTCAAGCTTTGCATAATTCTACCTTTGCACCTCGGAATGGAAACTCAAATGGAAGGAATTATCATGGTACAGAGTCTTTGTTTCCCATTTTATTTTTTTTTATTTTTTTTTTTTATATCAGACAGAAGCAACTGAACAAAACTAATACAGCAATATATATATTGTACGTTAATACCATATTCATCAAGTTTACCCTGTAGTGGACAATAAATGAGACCATCTACCGTTACATTTAGGACTTGACGTTTGTTGCCAAAACAAAGATAGCAATACCGATAATATGAGAGCAGACTCGCTAAATTCATGAGTTCATAAAACTTGGCCACGTTTCTTTTTTTGGTATGATATTTTAGTGTTTTGTGGGTGTTATTGTTTATAAGTTTTGTAGTTGTTGTGTCCTTAGTTTCAAATTAAGGATATAGCAGAATTTAAATTATTCTATATGCTATTATCATTGTCAACCGCAGGCCCCTTAATGATGTATAGCATATTTCCGTTATATCACCAGGTTACAAGGGTCTGATTTATATATCAAGCCTTTCTTTACATATTTTAAATTTACAACGTACAGTATATGTAACGTTTTAATTTGCATATTTGGTGTTTGCTGTCGTCTGAGTAACATTGTATATGTTGCTGGTGGTTTCTAGCTACAAAAATTAGTGCTCTTAAGTGAGGTGGGATATATACATCGACCGAGAAACGAAACAAAGGATACCGTTCTAAAAGAATAATATATTCCATTCAATCGATACTTTGTATTGCTCAACAGTTAGCGTTGCAACTTTATAATCAACTTGAATTTTAGCCAATTTCCTATAACCAATAGAAGGAGTAATGACCACCGAATGAAAGAAATTTACCAACGTTAAGTCTAACGTAGATATGAATGAATGAAGATCCTCGATGTTAACAGAGGGCGCTGTCTTAGGTCTTAACAGAGCCGGAGATACGTAAAGAATCTGTAATGTTACAGTCAAAGGTACTGGCAACAAGTTTCAGACATATTTTATGTACTTTTTGTAAGTCTGTAAGATTACATTTAATAAGTATATTTACAGATTGAACAAAACTTAATGTTGTGAAACTTGTTGCCAGTACCTTTTCGCTTAAAATTACAGGGAATTTTTTATATTTAAACAGTATATGGGTTGAGTTATCTTATTGCAGTATACACAGAAATAACGAAATTCGTATATGCAATATGTTGCTTGTAATTCTAAACTTGCCATTGTCATAATAGGCAAACTGTTATGAAATACTACAACTCACTCACAGGTTATGAGCACAATGACTTTTCATCTCATTCGCTTTTAGCTCATTGTATTTGCTCCGTTCTCCAGTTCGATATATATATATATTTCCAACTTTCACTAATTATGTGAATTGCAGTTTATTGTTTGTTCATTCATACTTAGTAAAGATTCCTAAATCCTATTGGTCCATTCAGGTCAGCTGACCGTGGTTAATCCTGTGAGTAACGCACGGTAAAATTACGGGGCATCACTTTAATAAATCTTTGGTTATATGTAACCAAAAATGTTTTGTTTTATGATTTTTCCCCCACACAAATGGTAGTGTATGAATGAACGGAGTTAATCAACGGTCTAGCGTGTGTTACTCACATGATTAATGCACTCCGGGTGTTAATGCTATCGCTGGATGCACTCGGGCTCCGCCCTCGTGCATCGCTTGCATTATCCCCCGATCGTGCATTAATCCTGTGAGTAACGCACGCTAGACCGT
>KN892300.1:25847-39638 GCA_000934455.1 Apostichopus parvimensis
GAATTTTTGGTCCCCCTGGGACCTTCGTCAGCAATACTTGGCAGTCTTCCTGTATAGTCATGGTTTATTTGGTTTTAATTCCATCAATGCAACTTACACTTATCTAGCGTCATACTTTCATTGTGTTACACTTTGTACTTTTCATTCCCTTGTTGATTAATCCAACTTAAGTGTCACTCACGTGTTTCAGCAAACGTGTATATATACTCAATATATCTTCTGCATAACATTGGTTATGGATCTTAGAAGATGAAGTAACATTCTCAAACCCTTACCTCCCAGTGACCATTCTGAAGATCCAAATGAAAGTCGATGTCGAACGGACGCCACTGAACTACATGAAAATATAAAGAGAATAAAATACACATATTTTGGTATCACAATAAATAGCGAAATACATACCGCTGCTCTATGCTGTTGAAATTCAGTTTGCTAATATCTGAATTTGTTTCATCCGAAATGTATCTTAGATATATTTTACTTATGTCATACTTGATAGCTTTTCAGTTGGTAAACATTACTTAATGAGATGAGCAAACAAAAAATGTAATACATTAATACTGTCCATTCCCTTTTATTTACCTCGAATATTCCGAGTCTTCATTATGTCTGTAAATGCCTCAGGTGAGACGGAAGTTGGCAGCTGAAGATGAAAAAACCTGAAAATGAGAAAAAGATTGATTATGATTACTAGGACTTCCAACGGAAAACTTAAAAACAGCCAGCCACTTGCGATATTTGTTATTTTGTGTAAATATGCACGCAATAGAAGGTAGGCTAGAATATGAAGTATATGCTTACCAGTAATAATAGTTGAGTGTTTAGCCTGTGTTGTTTTACTGTTATACTGTAAATATGGTGTGGTCTCATTAGCTATCCCGTGCTATCTGGCAGCAGTTAAGATCGGACTACAATGTCTCATTTCTTTGATAGCTATTCTAATTTTCGGAGCAATGTTTATGTAACTGGAAAAGGTGTCTATCTATCGACACTATATACGTTAACTATTACTAAGTTTTATTTACTTGCCTGCAATATTTATATATAGTTTACTCGTAATTGCACATATGCTAACATTGCAAGTTACAACCATACGTTAATATTGCGGAACGAGTGAGATTTCTACGTAATTAAACAGTAAATTCAATGACCAAACATATAGAGAATGTCCTTGCAAGACACAGTAAGTGCTCAACAGTAGCAGGAAATATTGCACATTGAAGCTAGCAATTCGGAAGACGATGAATTCCGCTTCGTGGGATTCATATATCATAGAAGTTCTTACGCTACCTAGCATAACATTAATAAACGAAGCTATTGACCAACAGTTGTTAGACATTGAAGTAATAGTACCGTAGTAGGTCAACTAGGAAGTTCAACATATTCGTGAGATTAGACCTCCTTCAAATAAGTAGCTTGTTGTAAATTATTAACTTAACTACGATATTAAATAACTAGAAATAGCCACGGGTGAATGACTCAGTGAAGAACTTCATGTGATTAATATATATGTGCATTATACATAGGTCTGTAGAAACATGATCTGAACCATACTCCATGAAATGAACGTCCTCATATGAATGAATCAGTTGTATACCTAATGTACAATGTTTAAGAGACAACCTTAAATGTAACTGCAATTACTCCATCCACATCCGTTAAGGTAAACGTCTTGAATTTTACTTACATCAGCTCCTTTATTCGTCGACATTTCATTCCATAGCGAAACAAAGTAAAAATATCTTTTTCTGTTAATGTCTCCTGATTGGCATACGGAAATAGTCCAAATGATGCCTTCGTATTGTCATGCTGTGCATTACTTCCAGCTATTTGTATCTTTTCTACAGTCGAAAGTATTGGTAAAGATATCCCGCTGTGCAATATCATAGTGTCGGCTTCAAACTTGATGGAAGAGTACTCAAGGTGTAAACAAGATATTGGAATCTGTGACAGAGACAAATCAGGATGCTTCAGAAGTTATTATTTACGAACAAGACGGCAATCGTATGACGTTTAGGAATCACAGTTTAGATCCTCTAGGACAACAACTAGAGCAACTTAATGTGATACAATCGTAAATAAACAGTACACTTCATGGTAGAGTACTGTTCAGTGTCGATAAATTTGATATCTTCTGGTCAAATAAATCTCATTTAATTAAACCTGGCTGGTAAATATGGATGAGTAGTGTATTGGTCAAATGCAATTTTGTGTTTACTTTTACTTTTACACCTTTGATACAAGATTAATCCGTGTACAGTACAATGTCAGCAAGTAACGTATTATTTTTATATGCAATGGTCAACCCAACCAAAATGCCTCGTTTTATTGAGATATGCATCAACCAATACAAGAAAAAGAGTAATTATAAAAATAAAACAATAAAAATATCGAAGAAACAGTAAGCAGGCAAATATGTGACAAACAATACATATAAAGGGGTGATAAAGTAAAAGAGCAACAATTATATACAAATTGCAAACATATTGCTATGGAAACCACTAACAATATCTTCGGTTTCGCAACAATCACCAAATAATAATTATACCAAATATTTTCAGCTAGAACAAATGAGTCTTGAGTTTGTATATGAGAACTCCCAGAAATGGTGCATAACAAATAAAAACAAAATACGTACACACACAAAACAAGATTGAAATATACTGCCCGCTGTCGAAACAAAGATAATCAAGCATATCATCTGTCTCAGTCGAATATCTGAGTTTGAATATGTTGTTGCTACGCTTGCTACTGTTCTGAAATCGCGTTTAGACTGTTTAAGGCCGCGGGAAGTGTTGCTATACCCCAAACAGAAAGATGAACTACTCCAACAAGTGGCGATGTAACGAATACTCTAGACTATGAGAAACGGATTAATATTTGTTAAACATTAATCCCTTGATAAAGTTACTTAATCAAACAATGTAGTTGATTATTTGAAAGAAAAACATGTGTCACCGATTGGTAATTTTATGAAACTCAATATGTCATTTTCCGGAGGGTGGAATAAAAATACATGTATTGAGCAGACATGTTTGATGATTGTCCTACATATATTCGTGACTGCTTTTCTTGTCAAAACAGCGAAGGTAAGTACCATAGTGTTATTACAGTTTACTTGCAAGATGAGACCAAACCAAGTGGTGATACATACACATCAATACTATGCCCGATTAATAATTGTATACAATAAAACACATCGCAAGTATAAGTGCTAGGCTTCTAGTCATTTCCAGCATAGTAAATCGAGTGGAGTCAGTTAGTGAACTGTTAAAAAAAATGTATTTTGATGGTAGAACACAAATGCGGGCAAAAACTTATCGCCTCCCCCCCCCCCACCCCAATTCTTGCTAGCAGATATGTTAAAAGTTTGTAAGCAAAAGCACTTAAGTTTCTCAGGAATGGTTTCTGCCATCTCCTCTCTTCATAAAGACGCCCATGAACACAATCAATAGTGATGAGCAAATATCATCCAATAAACATGTTTTGAAAGTTTTATGAGTAAATATATGATTTCATTTACTACTTGCAACCCACTGTAACCGAACGCTGTATTGGCTATGCCTTGTATTTATCTTGGCATGTTGTACTTCTATGCATAAGGATCAATGGTATTTCTACTTTATTCAACTGTTTCGGTGCTGTTTTGCATCCTAATTCAACCATACAATAAAATTAGAGAAATGCATTAGCTGAAACAATACAACGAAATACACTCTTACGCATTAGCCATTTTCACTGTACAATTAGTATAAAAGTTAACTACGTTTCCTCATGGAGACCATAATATATGATATACTTAGAATTAAAAAAAATATAGGTCTATCCAATCCATTAATGTTTCAAAAAAGGAAATCAGTTTTATTCACTGTTTGCTATACTGGTAAGGTCGAACTTCTTGTTCTTATCTGTAGCACTGATAAATAGTTTAGTGGTCCTTTCAATATTACTCTATAGTTAGGTCAGAATGCACATGTCTGGTATGGCTGAGATGTCTTATCAAAAGAAATCTGTACATTAGCTTTACTGAAGAAATTTATAAAGAGAATCAAAGCAACATTTAGGATGAATTGTACTTACCTTATCTCTCAAAGTACTTACGTACTTCTGTCCGTGATATCAGAGGGAAAAAAGAAGATCACAACAAAATACACACATTTTAAATATAATTGACTTACCTCGTGTCTGGATGCAATGTTAATGAACATGATAGTATACTTCTGCTTGAATGTGTCATCGCTCTTTCTGATATGGAGGGTGTCTGAACACAGCTGACGTAGAATGTCGATGTTATCAAACTGAAACCATATAATTAATATTAGATTTTTATGCGTAGTGATGAAGAGAGAATGCAGTGTCATCATTTCATTTCAATCAACAATGCGTTAATATTTATCCACTGAGGATACGAAGCTCACGCACCAAATGTAAGAACAACAAATACTTGAGGCAATTTTTTAATGGAAATCATAGGATTCACAGTTAATTCAAGAAAAGTTCATGTCAGTTATTTTTAATTTGGTTTTAGTTTAACAAGAGAGGGGGTAGATCTGATAATGCAAGATAAGTGGTCAAATTAACTTGTTGCTTCTTTGGTGAAGAAAGAACGCATCCATTAACTATTGTCCAAGTATATAAGGTGGCGGTATTTGCCATCTTGATAATTTTGAAGAAGAACTAGGATATAATTGATGGTTTTCTTTACTAAGCATAAATTACACAGGGACAAAAAAGGGAAACTATGTTATAGAATATTCCTTCTGCGACGACACCCTTATTAAAGGATGCATGTGTCTATTACTGAATGAAACAAACTATATGGCAGTAGGCTACATATATTAGGTCAAGAAAATAATAATCCGCCAATGGAAGGCCGTTAATCAATGTCAGTAGCAATGTTGAAGGATGCTCTTCCCTGGTATCACACACTTCCCTATTTTTCTAAGAATACCCTGAGTACAGTATAACAGTTATCACACACATATTGGCCCTGTACAGGTTGTAGTCGGGTTGTAATGTACAAGGGAAACAGTCGGACTAGCATGAGTAACCATCTTTTATCACATGAAGTGTTGTCCTTCCTGCCCATATTCACCCCAAACAGGCAGAATAGCAGTGGATCCCATATGGGCAAACCAACGTGTGATAGTTATGGGTCCTAAATGGGTCCCACAATGAACATTCGTTGAGAGTTGATGTTTCTTTGTGGATCGTGTAAAAGGTAGTGGTGGGTTCTCTGTGTGGCTCAAATATATCCAACATGGCAATCCACATGTGGAACATTATGTCTATCCAACACATTAATTTTATTTTTATTTGGTATGTATACAAAACAAGAGCCCAATGGCACTGTGGTTCCTTGCGTAGGGGGATATGACAATACACAGAATATTATCATAGCAAGATTGGGCTCAAATAGTCCAAGTAATTGTGGTCCTACATGTACCCATAAAGTAACCAACACTATAGCCAACACTTTTGTGATCACAAATTGTGATCGGAGTTGTGATTGGAAGGCACTTTTGAGATCTAAATATGGCGTCGAAAATGTAAGAAATATAAGGTCACCTACAAGAGGGTCAACAGATATGATAACATTGGTGACCTCAGATCACATGACCGTTTGAAAATGTTCCACCACCCCATTCACAACTTGTCCCAAAATATCAATTGTGTCAGACCTTGGCACTGGGAGTTATTGGATTTAAATGTCTGAAAATTAACTTTGACCTTGTATAACTTCACACACAAAGGTCACCTGGGGTCAACCCCTTGACATTTTTGATTGGTGAGACATGAATATAGCATCAAAACTATAAAATTCCAAAAAAAATTTCTTTGCCCATTTTCTCCCCCCAAAATACTAGTTTTTTAACATTAATTGACCTTTGGTGACCTCGGATCACATGACCGTTAAGTTTGAAAATATTCCCCTATACCATTTGCAACTTGTCCCAAAATATCAACCGTGTCACACCTTGGAACTGGGAGTTATTGCATTAAATGTCTGAAAATTAACTTTGACCTTGTATAACTTCACACACAAAGCTCACCCGGGTGTCAACCCATTGACATTTTGATCGGAAGGTACCTTTGATATCCAAATCTAGCATCAAAAACAAACATTTTTTTTCGCCCGTTTTCTCCCAAAATAAGCACATTTTTTCTAATGTGACCTTTGACCTTTTGACTTTGGTTTCAGATGTAGTTTGATCTCCTGATTCCAAAAATCAACACGACAAGTCTGTACAGCCATCCTCACTCCCACCGAAAACTTTGACCCCATATAACTTAACACACAAAGGTCACACGGGGTCAACCTATTGACATTTATGATCAGAAGGTACCTTTGACATCTGAAAATAGCATCAAAACTGTAAAAATCCCCCAAAACACGTAAAGGTCACCGGAGGTCAAATTGAGGTCAAGGGTCACCCAGATGCGGGTCAACAATTGGATTACACTGAAGCAACTCCCAACCCTAACGGACATTTCGTTCTCAAGTTATCGCAAAAATACTAGTTTTTTATCATTAATTGACCTTTGTTGACCTTCTATCACATTACCGTTATGTTTGGAAACGATCCTTTACCCCATTCACAACTACTCCCAAAATATCAACCATGTCGGACCCTGTCAATGGGAGTTATTGCTGTTTTTAATATATTGGTTTTTGGCATCTAACTGACCTTTGGTGACCTTTGCGGGCACCAAAAACAATAGGGATCTTCTTCTTACTATGGGCTATCCACCCACCAAGTTTGATCATGATACATCATTTCCTTATTGAGATATCGTGTACACAAGCCAAGCGTCACATACACACACACGCACACACCCACACACACGCATACACATACATACTAACATTGTATACGTATGTGGGGCAGAATTTCTCCCAATTTTTTACATACACTTGTGAATCAAGAGGACTACGAATCACAAGTGTATGCAGAGAACTCACACAAGTGGTCTAATTAGTGTGAACAAGGATTTACATTTTATCAATGTAAAGAAACTGATTCAACATTGCAGAATAGCGCCTCAAAGTAATACAGAAGCAACACCATAGATGTCACTGACATGTTGGCAGGGTTGAAGATGTTCTTTCAACTATGATTTAAGAAGATAGATACAATGACATTTTAAAGGTGAGCATGTGTAAAAATTAGGGTAAAGTCATAATAACAATTTGCCTTGATGCAATTAGATAAAGGTTCAACTTGAATATTAATAAGCCTAGGCTATAGGCCTAGCTAGTCTTCATATACCCTTTACTGTTGTAGAGAGGCACATAACATGGTATGCTATAGGCTAGGCTAAAGACTAGGCTGCCACAGAATATATGATTCAATACTAGGCTAGGCCTAGCCTACATGTTATAAGTAGTAGGATATAGGTTATAATTTAATAGCTTCATTTATTATTGTTACTTGGTGCATCTTGAATTTGAATAATCAAATACCAGTTGTTGTCAAATTATATATTTTAGTAAGGCCTGTGTTTGAAATTCCAGGCCACACATGTACTGTACTATAGGTCAATCACATCAACTTCATTCACCAATTTAACAAAGGCTAGTTGTTAGATATGGTACTGTACCATATCGTAATCATACCCGAATAGTACTACGCCTATGTAAAGCTGAAGCCCTGAGCTGATGTTACAGTAGTTAAACTGCAATATGATGCATGCTGCTCGGATTTGTTTTAGCCCAATAACACTGAATGTTAGTTGTTTATAAGGTTCGTTATTCGTAATGAAAGAAAAATGTTTGTTGTTCATAATTGGTAAAAGGGTTCGATGGTGAAAAGGGTTCGTAATCCATAATAGAGCATAGGTTCATTATTCATAATAGGACAAAGGGTTCGATATTCATAATAGACAAAAAGGTTCGTTATCCATAATGGGAAAAAGGGTTCGATATTCATAATGGAGCAAAGGGTCCGTTATCCATAATGGGAAAAAAGGTTCGTTATTCCTAATAGGCCTAGCCATTTACACTTGTTTGAATATCACACTTCTCTCCTATTATGAATAAGAAACCTTTTTCCCATTATGGATTATGGACCGTTTGCTCCATTATGAATATCGAATTAACCCTTTGTCCCATTTACTGATTATGAATAACAAACCTTTTTGTCTATTATGGATATCGAACAGTTTTGCCCATTATGAATATTTGTTTCCATTACGAATACCGGACCTTATGAATTATGATCCCTTTTTATAATGAACAACGAACCTTTATTTCAATTATGAATAGCGAAACTTTTTATCGAAAAAATGCATGTTATGAATAACGAACCTTATGAACAATGACCCTTATGAATAGCGGACCTTATGAATATTGGGCAGACCCCTATTAGAGAGCACCTAGCCTATCTAGCTGTGTATGCATATTTTAATTTACTCCCATTATTTAATGCAGGTGGGCTAGGCTAAGCGTAGCCTATAGCCATTTTACTGACTAGTAAATAGGCTAATATTAATAATATTGTGATATGGCCTCTAGCTAGGCCTAGGTCCTATGTCTGGAGTTAATTATACATCTACTAAATTCTAAGCAAGCCTACTGTATAGGATATGTTGCTTGAGAATTTCTGATATTGTTTAGAAATTCTATATACATACATTCTAAGGAGGTTCCTTTAGCATGATATATCCACACTAAATACCACACTACTAAAGTATCAGCCTAACCAACACTACAGACCACATACAGTGTGGTAGGCTAGAAATATCATATAGCATAGGCAGTATACACAATATCATCATTAAAATGATTTTGCTGACTAAAATCATAGACAAACTACCTTCTGACATGTGCAGTCTGAGCTAAAATTAAATCCAGTAGACTTAAAGGACTTAAGGAAGAAAACTGTGAGCTATGATTATGAACCAATCTGAGAACCAAAAGTCTTGCCTTACAGCTGTAAATTGTGCACTGTACTACACAGGGAGAGGTGAAATAAGGGTTGCATAGTAGTAAACACTAACCTATATATGGTGACTTCATGATACACAGTTGAGTCATGAACAGTGGGGTCAGGATCATTTTTGTAATGGTCCATCATAGAACGTTGTGTTAACAAACTTTGGTCAATAAATTTGATGGGGTAAATCAACCCCCTCCCCAACCATATCAGGAGCCCTCTGTGACCATCCTTCCCCTGAATTTTTTTTTTCCATTTTTGTAATTGTCCATGATAGTACATTGTTTTGGCACTTTGGTTCCACTCCCATATAAGGGAAAATTGGGGGGGGGGGTCTCACGATACCTTTCCACCCGGAAATTAGGTCAGTATTTTCAGTTTTGTAATGGTCCATCATAGTAATTTATTTTGACAATAAAGTTTGGTCTATAATTAAGATGGGTATATACTACCCCCCCCCCCCTTCCCCACAACTTGATTCAGAATTTATTATTTGAATTTAAACAAGTGTCTTTGGATGGTCCATAATACTTTGACTTTTTTGACAAAGTTTTTGTCCATAAATTTGATGAGGTAAAATGTAAAATAAACCCCTCGGGTGGAACTTTTCTAGGGTGGGGGGGGGGGTTGGAAGCTGACAAAGTTCTTTGGAATGACTTAGGAGAGCCTAAGTAACTATAAGTGGTCTAGCTTTCTTAGTGAAGTGTTGTGGTATCTTTTGTCTCAAACTCCAAGATTATAAGGTTACAAACATTTTAATTTATGGCAGTCATACTACTAAGGATCGATGCCAGAGTTTAAGTTTGCAATATCTTGGTGATTCAAGTGAAAGCTAGGTTGTATTTTTTGTAGCTAGAGCACACAGAAAAACAGACAGAGACTACAAATTGTTTTTTATGTTCTTGATGCCCTAGCTGATTGAGACATATGGTGCCCTAGGTAAATATAATTAAATTATTTAGAAGTGGCAGCAGCAGATTTAACAAGTAAACAGATTTTAGTTAAATTTTAGTAGATTTTTGAAACTGATTTAGTTACATTTGGAAAGTTATATTATTCATGTATTTCTCATTTAACTTTTGATTTTCAAGCCTATAACTGTGTCAGTTTATTTTGCAGATGTATAACTTACGGTGCAGACGTCAACCTACACCAAACCTAACAAAAAATTTGGCAGATAGAAATGGGTTATCTGTTCAATGGATAAATAAAGAAAAAGGTATGTGTCAAATAATATTTAATGGGTCATTCCTTGCTAAGTCTTGGGAAAAGTTGTTGCCATTAATTGCCAGCATTCAATGTTACCTAGAGTATCATAAAATTAGCATAAACAGAAAATTTGAATTCATTAGCTTGCATACAAGGGCTAATCCAGGGTTCTATGAAAGGGGGCTGCAGTGAGAGCAAGGAGTGCAGCAGTTGAAGGGGGGTGTCTGGGAAGCCTGATCCCCATATGTTTTTATTTGAATTTATTTCCTACCATTTGCACTGGCAGCCCAACATTTCATTTACTTAAGAGCCTCCCCTAGAAAAAAAAATGTTTATAATTAGACACTAGCTGTTATAGATGAAATTTTCTGGCATAGTCTGGCAGCCTAAAATAGTTCACAGAGAATGTATCTTTTTATTAGTATTTTTTGACATCGACAAGAAATTTACTTTAAATTGAATATGCGCAGACTTAACCATGATAAATAATACTAAATTTGTAATTGGCTGCATAAGAAACTATGGTGTTCCATAAATATATTAAGAAGTGAAATGAGTTACTGTACATCTTTGTGTGTGATCTAAGACTCTGCTGACTTTAAGACCATTTTCTTTTGTAATAGGTAGAGGAGTCTTTGCAACAGAGGAAATATCCTCTGGAGAATTTCTCCTACAATACAGAGGGGATCTCACCACAAGGAAAAATGCTGAAATAAGATGTCAGAAGAAAGTTGCAGACATAACCTACCTTTATTTCTTCATGCATAATGGACAAAATCTCTGGTAAATTATCAATCAAACAATATTTTAACAGCTATTTATGACAATACCTACAACTAAGACAGAAAACATTGAAAATACTATCATTATCTTCCTACTAAATTTTTGGGAGAATATTTAGACATACATTACAGAGATCGATACAGTACCTCACTTATATCCAAAGTGCAAAAATCTTTGATGGAATATATCCTTCTGAGTATTTGCAAACAGGAAATAACAAATCACTTTTATGATACTAATAATTATACTCATATAAACTCATACTGTATACTTGTAATTTGTCTCTCTCCATCTTAGCTTTGGGGATTGTAAGTTTTTCAAAAATCTTGTGATGCCACTTCTTGCATAAATATTGTATGCCATGTTTAACAAACATTGCTGGATGTGGCACCATGAATGTTTTTATCATAACTTTTTTGATGTTGTATACTGAAGTAATACACTGCTTATACAGCAAGATTGATTTTACAAGTTAATTCAATGTAAAACCTGTAGTCTTATTTTATATCTTTACAGTGTTGATGCTACAAAGGAGGACAACTCCTTAGGAAGACTTGTCAATGATGACAAAAGGAATGCCAACTGCTTTATGAAAGTTGCAAAAGATGACATAATACCACATCTTTGTCTATATGCTAAGAAGAAAATACTACCAGGGGAGGAGATAACATATGACTATGGTGGCTATTGCCCTTGGAGAAAGAAGGTAACATTAAAATTTAATTAAAATGCTGTGAAATAACAATACTTTTTTATGTGTCTTACAAGTTCAACTCACATCCACATTGATTGAGAAATTATAAGCTTCAATAAGGCATGAATATAGACAAGAAAAGAACTAAAACAGCGCGTGCACCAGTACAGTTTCCCGTACCATATATTTGGTAGCATTTATGAAGCATGCGTTAGTTGACCAGAGATGACACTCCTTATCAACCCAATTCGATTAAAAAACAAGTAATCAGATATGGTCAAATACGGGAGTAATTTTCCATCAGGAAGGCAATTGGTAGTCCCGGGAACCCAGTGGTTAATTATTGAAAATACACATCTGTAAGGATGCCATTGTGGAATTGTTGATACAATAAGGTATCTGACTAGACAGCCTGAGGTCATAAAACTATAAGCATTTAATATGGTATGTTAATTTCAATCAAGATCAATAATTCACTGATTGTACTAACGATGAGCATGATGAAGTAACTCAGAGGAAATGAATACTATAGTATGTACTAATATATTTTGGTAATTTAGGACAATATTATAGTCATGTGTATTGAACTATACAAACTAGAATACACAATATATCTCAATGTAATCTATATACCCTAAGCATATGAAATATATCAAAATAGGCATATTCAATACCTCATATAACAGGTGAAAATATTCCACTGAACCTGTCCCATATTTACCAAGCAGTTTGGAGGCTGCAAAACAAAGGATCGACCAGAAATATAGCAATAGCATGGTCTGAAGCAGTATCTATAGGCTGTGGCAGCTATGATGATTTTCACACACATGATTCAGTGGTACATTCAATTGTTGGTCAGAATGGGGACATACATACAGTCAAATGTGGTGCAAACTGTAGATTTTCATTGTTTCACACAGATGATTTGACAATGGATAATTTTGTGGGGCTATGATAGATATCACAAACATGATTCAATAGTACACCTTTATTTAAGATAGTATCTAAACACCGTCAGTCGTGGTAGCTATATGTTAACATTATTACGCTATTATGACGGTATTGGTCAGTCAAGACAATTAGGGGTGGGGGTGCCATTCAGAAGCTAAGTATCCCACTTTGTCATCACAATGTTCCTAGATCATGCTCCTGTCAGACTGAACAGTTGGTTAAAATTCTCTTCAGCCATGTATTGAACATATGGCCTCATACGGGGGAAACGCTCCATGAGATAAAGAAGGCAATTGCATTGGTGATCCCAGGAACCGAGTGGTAATTATTGATAATATACACACCATGTATGGATGCCAATTGTGACATTCTTGATCATTTTAATAAGCGCCCAATATAGAAGTCCTAAATCTATAAGCATTATATTTATTTCAATCAAGATCAATAATTCACTGATTGTACACTTCTTGAAGAAAACTATTGAAGAACACGATGAAGCAACTCAGGAGGAAATGAATACTATGGTATGTACTACAATATTTTGGTAAATTAATTTAAGACAATAATTATAGGCATGGGTATTATACTATACAAGCTAGAATACACAAAAGAAGTAATCTATTTACCCTAAAAATATATAAAATATATCAGAATGGGCATATTGAATACCTCATATAACAGGTGAAAATATTCTACTGAACCCATCCCATACCAATCAGTTTTGAGGCTGCGAAACAAAGGATCGACCAGAAATATAGAAATAGCATGGTCTGAAGCAGCATCTATAGGCTGTGGCAGCTATGATGATTTTCACACACATGATTAAGTGGTACATTCAATTGTTGGTCAAAATGGGGACATACATACAGTCAAATGTGGTGCAAACTGTAGATTTTCATTGTTTCACACAGATGATTTGACCATGGATACTTTTGTGGGGCTATGGTATTTAAATTTCACAAACATAATTCAAAAGTACACCTTTCTTTAAAATTGTCACATTATGACGATATCATGTATTGGTCAGTCAAGACATTTAGGACAGAGGTGCCATTCATCAGAAGCTGCGTATCCCACTTTGTCATCACACGGTTCCTAGATCAAGCTCCTGTCAGACTGTACAGTAGGTTAAAATCTTCTTCAGCCATTGATGAGTATATATGCATGCCTAATACGGGGGAAACTTTCCCTCAGATAAAGAAGTCAATTGGGGGTCTC
>KN892301.1:14296-31745 GCA_000934455.1 Apostichopus parvimensis
TTACGTACAAGTCGTTAGTTAGACGGTCGACTAACGGTGTAACGTCTGTTTCTCTCACTAGGACAATATTTCAGTGCTGTATCCACGATGCAGTCATCTAGACACAAATCCATGCATCGCTCACATGATCTGGAAGACCTTGTTTCGTCTCTCGCAAAACAACAAATGCGGAGATAATTTCTGCGGAGTGCTGTCAAAAGTAACCTAATTTCTATTTACGTTCTCAATCAAACCTCTGCGATGGGGATTGCTTGCAAAATTCTTTTTGTTAGTAAACTGGTTTTTAGCTTCTTTTCTTGGGGGGAATTTAGGTATTAATGTACCGTTGTTTATGACAATAGTTTTTGTGATCACCATGAAGAATTGCATGTACTGGAATTCTCTGATGTTCTCACAAAAGTATCATTATGATTTCGCGAACCATTAAAAAAAAAGAGTGGATCCCTACCGTTGTCAAGAAGCCTTTGTCTGCCACTCTGCCACCATGAATATTAATGAGGTAGTTTTCAAAATTAGGAAAATACTGTCAACATGATATTATTAAAGATATGTACTGTAAAAAGCCATTTCCACTTAAAATCAATTGTATTGTATCGTTAAGTCTTTTACTGTAATACAACCTCAAGTGGATCAGAAATGGACTTAAAATACAAGTTCAGGAAATATGTTTCATTTCCATTGTCCTGATATTGTAGAAAAATATGTAATTGTTTACTGGACTACACACAAACTTAAATATTGAATTCGATGTAGCGACTGCAGCTACTGTCAAGGAAAAAAATCAAGAGCAAGAAATGTATCATTCACACAAAGTCATATAATGTATTATAATGTAAAATGTACACATCCACAGTAAACTATACAAGGGCGGAGGGCCTGATGAAGTAAGTTGAAGAAGTCGCTCTCAGTATGGAGACAGGTACCTTACTACACTGTACATTCATACCTCTCTTTCTTCTCTTTTTCAGAACATTTGTCTCAATTTGTAAAACCAGAAAAATTGGCCGAATTGAAAAAAAGAAATCAAGCCTCATTCTGTACACTGTGGGTCTTAAAAGTCACTGGAAACGAGAGCAAATTCAATTTGAAGATTTCCATTACCAAAATTTGAAGAAAAAAAGAAAACAAAATGTCTTTCTTTTCCACAAAATTCTCTCCTGAGCACTACAAAACTACTTACTAAAATGAAACCTTTCCTCACGTACAAAAACCATTACACCTACACATATTTCTCTAGAGCTGTTTTGGACAGAAAACTTCACAACCGAAGATAGATGACGGCTTTGCAACTGTTGATAATTAGCAATTCCTTGTTCTTTTTCTTGCTTTGGTCCCTGTGAGGTTTAACATCAAGAAATTAATTCACTACGGATAGAAGGGATGGTAATTTCCTCCATAGAGTCTGCACGCTAGGACTTCTAACTATAAAACACCTCCGTGAGTGTTCTCCTCTCCTGTGCAGACTTATCTAGTTGCCATGGCAATGTATCTTTACCGAACTCATTACATATAGTCTGCTGGAAGGACCATTCCCTCCAAATACAAAGAAAGGTAACTTTTTAATAGCCTTTTGAGATAAAAAGATATAATTTACATTCTAATCTACCAGTTCATCTGAATGGTGAATTTCAAAGTGTTTTCTAAAACCAAAGAAAAGTCTTGCTTCCTCCGTATAATCCTGAGAGAGAAATGTCTGAAAGAATATATGACAACATCGTTGCGCAAAATTTACATTATATATGGCACTGTATACTCTGTTCAGCTTCTCAGGCACAAGGTCCCTGCTGATCTGTTTGAAAATAAATTTCTTCAACTTGCCGGTTACAAAATAGTTCAATAAGCTCTTAGATGGATTATATATGCACTGTCATGAATATTAAAAAAAAAATCCATATTTGTGTTCTCATACTGTACATGATGGTAAATTTTGCATCATTCAAGTTCACTACTTATCGAGCCTTCAGACATTGTTTTGTAAGAAAACGTCCTCGCGAGTGAAACGTTCATAACTTTGACAGCTTCTCTTCTTAGAGTGTAAAATGCCACAGGTCGTTACAAGGGAAAATTTGCAAATAAATAACCGTCGAAGGATCAAAACCGAAGTTAGAACACAGAGCTCCAGGTAAACTTCTGCCTCTTGTAAACTTTGATGAGAAGTGACAAGTAATCTGGATATCGGCCGCGAGATCTGACACCGTCAAGATTTCTGCGTGAGACACCGACCGATACTGAACTTGTCTAAAAAATTATGTTTTGTAGGCGGACACTGGTCAGATGTTCTAGTTAACACATTCACTGCATTGATACTCATGTGTTTGTTAAACCAAATTAAAAAGCTAAAATTATTCATATTCGTTTTGATCATATCCCCAAGGCCTAAAACAAAATTTGGTCTGTATAGTTTACGGAAATTGGTTTCCATGGTGATTAATCAGCTTGGTGACATATTTCAAAACTTTAGTTAATAGGCAACTGACTGATAAATTATAAACAAACAAATATTTGATAGGCCAAAAAAAAAAAAAAAAGGAGGAGGAGGAAAAAAAGTTAAAAAGTCTTTACAAAAATTAAGGGAAAAAAAATTTCAAAATGATTTCAACATAGGTATGCTGTACAGACATACATGTGAGCTGGAAATTCAAATTCAACTTGTGAATGTGTAGTAATTTATCAGTTTTCTGATAATACTGGTATCATAATTTGTAGATCTATTTATATATGAAACAAAATGGCCGCTTGTGGATGAATGTACATAGACTTAAAACTCTGTTGCGTGAAGGTTTTTGTGTTTGAGAGCAAATCTCAAATATGCCGATACCGACTACTGTTACAGTGTATAGTAGTAAATATGGCTGCAAAATATACTCACCATTTTGCATCTACTGTGATCAACTTTAATAAATACAAAAATAGACCATTCAACCTACCCCCCAACCTTCCCCCCTTCTGCCCCAATAATAAATGATTCCCTCTGTAGTATCACATGCTTGCAAAAGTTCTGGAGTACAGTGCTGTACAATTTTACAGTGGTACAAACATATATATATATAGCATTATCTGAGAGCAATGCAAGAAAATTGGTCAATTATTCCAAACTTTTGTTAATACCTAAATGTCAACTGAAGCAATGGCACACAATTTAAATTTCCTTTTTAACATGTTCGCTGCACCTCATGGCGGGGGTACTAACCAGCAATACTCTCCTACTCGTGAATTATATGCAATGTCTTTGAACAGTTCAGCGTACTTTTAACTGATGTGTAATGTGATAAAAGTTGGTAGCGGCTCTAACCAATCTAATTATCGCAATATCTATCGTTGTAACCACAGTAACCAAAAGGAAGTTGAAACGAACAAGCCGTTCCTCGAAAAAAACGATTTGGTAATATGATAAACAAACAAGGTCGAAAGCAGCATCAGGGTCATCTGCGAAACGTTAACGACGATGAAACGATCTACATACATACTGTACGCGTTTTTGAATTCACGCATATTTAAATTGCCTTTGTTATGTAAATTATCAGCACTAAAGTGCAGCTTATTTCCCCTGTAACTAACAAAGCACATCGTATGTCACAATGAAAGACATTCAGGCTACACAATACAGCCCACTGGTATTTAAAGACAAGCGCAATATTTCCTTGGAATCTATGCCAAACAGAACGAAAATGGTCACCTTGGTTACGGCAGTAGTATCACACTTCTCTTCACACTCCTTTAATTTTTTTTTTTTTTTTTTTTTTTTTTTTTTTTTTTTTTTTTTGCTGCCTTCTTTTTTTTTGGCCTATTTGACTTAGCTACAGTTGATAAAATTTAACTTTCACATTTATGCCCTTAAATCTGAGGAATAACTCCTTCAGGTAAACAGTTCATCAGCTGACTACTAGTTACTAAAGTGTTGAAGCCATATCTTCTTACAGCTCGTTGTAACTTAAAAACGACCAAGACTTGAGCCAAAATGTAGCAGTACAGTAGGATTACCAATCAAATTACAACAATATACAACATGTATTTACTTATTAACCATTGATCATTGACAAATGATCAATATTAACAAGTTGATAATTTCTTTCCACATACAGTAGAAATTGAATTACGTCACACAAAATCAAATCAAATTTTATTATGGGATTGCTGGTATCCATTGAATCAACAAGTTTCCCCCTGATCAGGAACTGATGCCAGTCCTCGGAATTAAGGCTAATTACTTGCTAATTAGACAATATCGTTAGAAAATCAGGCTTTTAAACTTTTCTATACTGGTTCTATGATGCACTGTATACAGTATTGTGTCCCAACTCATTAACAGTTCTATATATCTTTAAAAATGAACTTATCATTTCCGAATGATGTATTGTTTTAATTCCGTGTCATTTTGCATTTTGTTCAAGTCAACAGCCAACTCCCTTATTCATGAATTGATTGTAAGAGGCACTGTACTGTAGCTATTGTACAGTATGTATGGGTGTGTGTATGTGTGTGTGTATATGCGCATGTATGTCATTATGTAAAATTTGCTGGCCCTCACAAGCCTAGATATTGCACAGTAACTATGTACATCAACTTTGTGAACAAAGCAATCCTACAGTATTGAAAAAAGAGGGCAGTATTACAAATTCATGAATTATATAAAATTTTATTTTTTTGAGTTTTGAAAAATAAAAAATCTTGAATTGCAAAATCAGATGCCGAGCTCGAGATCAAAATAACAAGTGTGATATCTCGGTACATCGCAACGACCCATGAGATCATGTTGTGACATGATGTCGTGTCCTGTCACTTGCCTTAGGAGTAGAGCCCCATGCAGCTGATATAATAGTGCACGTATAGTTCTATTACATATGGAAACATTGCCCTGACTACATTAGGTAGGTTCCTGTTTGGTGAACACCCATTTAAACATTTACATAACATATGAAAAAAAAGTTAAATGTTGCGAAACAACGAAGAAAGCCTTAATGTGTGTAGCCTATATGTACACTGTTGAAGATGTGTAGATTTGGTGAACAGAACACCCAACTTTGGAGCAAATGAAACTGCCCTTCAGGTGGATCCCAGGCCTATCACTAGTCCTGTATTATTTCAGTATCTCCATATGCCTGTTATAGAGGCCATGAAAGGAATACCCCCCCCCCCGCCAGAAATATGCTCAAATTTTGCACATGAAGTATGCTTAGGTGGTGCTATTTTTCCTATTCTGTGCCATGTATTCTCCCAGATTTTGGTTTTGATAAAATTTGTTAAATTACCATCAAAAAAGTGCCGGGCGGAATTAAAATACTGTTTGTGCTGGGTGGCATTCAGAACTGCTGGGCGCAGCCGCCCGGTGCCGCCCAGTGTGAGCACATCCCTTCCCCCCCCCCCCCCTCCTGCCACAGTAGGCTTCACCCATGACATGTATACTATAAAGTACCATTAACAGTTACTCAATGCCAACAAGGAATGAAATCTCTTCCCATATACCGGTCCTTGTCAAATCATGAAGTTCTGCAACAGATCCATACGTTGTCAACATGTACCCAACACCTAGATCTAACATACATGTATGTGTACCGTACATTTAAACCAGAGCTTGACTGTATGATGAATTTAATTAAAAGCAAATTTAGGGAGTTGCATTTTACGGCTGTGATTGATGTTGAGTTGTTTACTCCCACAGATATCTTTATTAACTGCACTCTCCTGGATGAAGCCCTTTGTTGACATGTCACCGTGACAACCTATAACTTATTAAAAGTTAGAACTTATTCATTGTACTGTACCGTACGTAGTACAATTCCACACAATGACGCAATTCAGGCAACAACCTGTCGCAGGAGATCTGCTGATATTAATCTCGTCAGTCAAAGGTCTTTATTAATTAATTTAAAATCCAATTTCAGAGGTGACATGATATGAAGTATCAAATACAAAAAAAAGTTTTTTTTAAATTATGAAAGAGATTACAGCTGGCATATAGAACAGATGGACAACAGACATTGCCATGTTTGTACTAGATATGTAGTACAGTGGAGCTTAATTAGTACATTCATTTGCATATTGTCATCAACTGACAATATAAACTGAGACTGAACAAAACACAGTTTGCTTTTTGAAGGTGATTGTGCGTTTTCTTCTTAGGTAATTAGGGCTCGTTGATGACCTGAATTGACTGTAGTAAAATATTTAACACATGTATGCAGGACTTGACATTTTATGCAGATCTGGGGTGGGTACAGTACAACTCCCCCTTCCCCCCTCCCCTAAACTCAATCCATCAGATTCCATCAGGATCAGAATTATCCTAATAATAATCCTAATTTCATCAGATTTCATCAGATTTCATCAGGATCAAAATTATCCTAATTTCATCAGATTCATCAGGATCAGAATTATCATAATAATTCATACTAATATCCTAATGATCCTAATAATTATCTTAAAAATTATCCTAATAGAGGATCATATTCACAGCCTATACCTAGGAAAGTACAGTTTTTGCAAACTTCTAGCACTCTTTAATATGCTAACTTTCGTGCCAATATACTGTGTTATGACGTACCAATTTAAAAAGCAAGCTAGTAGATTTGTAGTCATATCTCAAGTTTAATGTGATTTTGCTATTTAATAGTATTTGAAATTCATGAATTCTTATTAATTATGAAAAGTGTCTGAGTGACAAAATTTTGATGTAATCAAATCCAATTGAATACAAGCAATTATGTGGCCTACAGACTACATTCCCTCACACTTTCATCACTTGGTTGAAATTTCTGGGAAGGTGTGATTTATTTCGTTCAGTTACACAAATTTTTCTTTTCTCTTTTTTTCAGTTACTTCTCAGTAGCCCTGGCAAATCTTGTCAACCAAAGCTCGGGAAACCAGCTGCTTGTTAATTGGAGAAGAAAATAATATCCTAAGGCCAATGAATTTGTTAGCCTTCTTTAGTTTTGTCACTTTTAATGGAAATTTTATTTTCTTCTTTTGAACTATATAGTAAGCAGGACTATATCAAAAAAAGAAATCTCAAGTGAGATGAATATCATACATACTGATTACGGTGAAGGTGAAGATTTGGAAAGCATCTGTGTTTTAATACAAAATATACAAATAAATCAATGTAAAGTAATGCAATTTGAAGGACTTCTGTACTGTAGGGACTGTACAGTATGTCAGCCTTATATCATGTGATATATACATTAGTTTAGACATTAGCATCATCAAGAAAGGTAGGTCTGTTGCAATAATGGGTTTTACTTTTTCATTGATAGAAAAGGGATTTATTTAAAGTAAGTAGTTGAACTTCCTCATTAAAATTATAGGACCAATGATAGACTTCATTGCCACGGTCTGCAAGCTACAGTTTTTTGCAGTAATTTCAGTGAACGAAAAGTGGGGTGCAAAACAGGCCTTGGTAGGTTGTGGGATTTTGCAGATGTCAGAAAATTTATTTGACAGTTTTCATAGTTGGCCAATGTCCTTATAGTCCAAGCATAACCTTTCAAGGATATAAAGGATGGGGAGGGGGATGGGGGGCAGGGCTCTAGTGGGGTGATGGCTCAGATTTGTGAAAGTTATTGTACATAGTAACTGGGTCGTGGTCTTAAAAGTTTGGGGTCTGCTAAACACTAGTCCAATTCCCCTGTGAGATCCGCTGCTCAAGGATGAGTGAAGACACAGAATTAATTTTGATATATGTTGCAGGCCTCTAACAATCACTGTTGTCCTTTCAGGATTATTTTGACAACTTTTCCCTTTTTAAGAGAGAGAGAGAGAAAAACTCTTGAGCCTTTTAAAATCAGTGGCTCATTCAGTGTCCTCTACTACTGATTAGACTAGCAAACAGACATAAATTATCATAATAATCAGCACTGCAGTTATCTTTACGATGCGTAAACGACCGCAAATGGGGGAGAAACCTGCAAGGGCTTATCAATTACAACTTTCACATCGGGTGGCTTCCAATTCAACGTTCTAACTCAAATTTGGAGGATCTTTCAATTTAGAGTAGTCATTTCACATGGGAAAACCACAGATTGCTCTTGGATGATAAACCCATGTTACTCTGACCCGACCGGGCATCGACCCCCGAACCTCCCGATTGCTAAGCCTCATTGCTTCAAATGCCACTGCCTTTATCCACTCTTGCCACAGCACCCATACAATTATCTGCTAGATAGGATAGCTACTCAGTAGTTAGCAATAGACTGATGAACATAAACAGTTCATGAAACTCAGGGTTATCAAATGAGTTTCCGAGGTAGGCGCAAAATTGTGTGATACAAGTATTGCAATTCTGTGTACAATTCAATGTGTGATAACACAGTGTAAGGTAAATTGACATGTACTAAGTCGTGAATATGTACAGTGTAGACCTGTTAAAAAACTTTAAATGTACTGTATGTTCTATAAGCTTTATGATATCAATTTAGTTGATATCTTAATTATCATTTTGTTTCTCATCTCATTCTCTTGCCATTTTTGTTGGTATTTCCCTTTCATTTTATCCTTTCACATTATTTTCGCTGTTTACCTTTCGTTTTAAGCCCTTTGCAAAATTTTCAGTAACAATGAAAGGCGAAATAGAAAAATAGATTATCGTTCTCAACATCAGACATCTGTTAAGTGTTTTGATCTCATATAACTGATTTTTGCAAAGTAAGCTGCCGTTGCACATGTTTGCCTACATTACAAATTTGTAATGTATAGTGTACATGCAAGAAAGGATTTTGCTCCTGATTTTGTTTAAATTGAATGTAACAATTAAATTTTTGATTTTCCATTTGCAGTTTTTATACAATTTACTGTCAGATTGTATATAACAAATTTTCTACCCTTTTTATACCTTACATTATCGATTTATATATTTGTATATCATGTTTGTATGTATTTTACTGTAAAGCGCCTAAGAGCAATTTCTGATTGGATAAGGCGCTATAGAAATTTTGTAAAATAAATAAATAAACATAAACGATTCTGTCGTAGTTATGTAATTATTGGCAACTAATTCATTTTTGGCTTATTCATGTTATTGTCTTTCTGTTACTTGTTTTTAATATATGCAGTAATGATTTCATAGTGAAAACCAGGTAGCCACACATGTAGAACTCTTGAATTCTATACTGCCACAGAAGACACAATCTAAGTTCTCTGCTTTGAAAGATTTTAACTGACAGACAAAAGACTATTTAAAGTTACAGGGCCTGACTTTTCGATCCTAGCAGGACCTTAGACACCCACCATCGATCCCAGAAAATACACACACAGCTTGCCACCGTCGGTAATTAGACACTAGTGCACAGTCAGTACATGAAGCTACGGTCAATACCCACAACACAGTGTACATATAATAGCAGCCATGGACATCTCAGGTCTAGATAAAAGATAACAAGGTATCGCTTTTCATTACTGTCTGCATTTTGTAGCGACACAAACAAAACGTCACTTGCAAGCAACGGAAAGTTAACTTATTCAGATGGCCGCACGCGGTTTGGGGCGAGTCTTCAATGCCTTTAAACAATCGGCAGTTGAAGCCTATGGGACGAGGCCAAGTATTAGCCTGAAAGGTTCTTAAAATACTGCTTAACTGTACTGAGTACCCTACACTGGAGGTAGCAGTAGATCTTTTTAGCCTACATTAGCATCATAAATGGTGTTTGGGCCTAGGCTCGTTACGGTTCTTAATGTGTGTTACTTCTAGTACTAGCACGACGTTCGGCCTAACCTAACGTTAGGCTTACAAGTTACAGGTTGTTTAGACTAAGGCAAGCCTATTATAGGCCTAGAAAGATCACAGAGTGAAAGTGTATTACATGAACAGACTGTGCAATGAAACACAACTCACCCGGGATCTGTGTGCGACATCTTTCGTTCTTCTTTTCTGATGATTTGCTTCAGATACAATACAAGTAAAGTGACCGCATGAAAGAAACAAATTAGGAAAATACGGCAGTCAATTAATGTATTGATTACTTTCACGCAAACAAGTGTATCGCTGCACTGTGCAGAGCTAAGCCTTAGCGAATTGGTCGCTTGGCTGGTGCATGCAGTGTCGGTCGTTTGTACTGTTGTTATGACGATAACGATATGAAGGTCGCAGATAAAAAGTACGGATACCTTTAAATCGCATAATAGTTGACAGTGAATTTGTACTAATTCTAAAAGATAAAACATGTCTGTAATCCTAATAGTGCATCGTACGCCAATAGATAAATGCATTTCAGTTCAAACTACAGATAGTTAAGTAGTACTCCACTGAAATAAGGCTTACTGCCGCTAACAACTGACATGATGAATTAACTGACATCTGTGTGCTGTGAGCCTGTGACTCTCTTCCTGGTACCACGAGTGTTCACACTTCTGTCTGTGCTACTCCGCAGCTCTTTACTTATGTTGTTATCTTTTTCTAGTCCATGTCAAGTAGTAAAATCGAAACGAAAAAACGTCGAAATTAAATTGAAGTATTGAAGGTAAAATTTAACATAGGTCAATAAATGTTTCGTAAACTTTATCGTTGTCTAGGTTTTCCGTCATTTATTTTTTACTCGTGTCAGGAAATTTTATGAAACGGTATGAAACCTAGCCACTACGGTAGAAAATGTGTTTCAAATAACCACATTACATTCACAAACTGATTGAGAGAGTATAGTGCTAATGGGGTGGGGTGTGGGCTTAATGAACTGCTTAAATTTTAATTATCTCATTTACAGCTATATCTGAAGTATTCACGAGTCCCCCCCCCCTTCCACACTCGGCTTTGTCTTAATTTATTCCTTAAACGGGACGATAAAGGACAGTGAATTGAATCAAAGACGATACTTTAAATTTCACTAAATACTGCCTCATATAGTTTATTTTATTATATAAAGTTATATGTACACAAAAAGGCTATTACAAACTTACCCCTACCGTGCAATTGAAACAGTCACAATTTATATAGAAGCGGATCCATATGTACTGGGGTACCCCCCCCCCCCTTCTCCTACCCACTGTGTTTTAAACCTCACGGGAAAAACTCAAAAGTATCCATTAGCATGCACAACTTCGCGTTTAGACCGAACTATATATATACCTTATTTACAATCTCAATATGCCTCAGAAGGCTGCATATGACGGATATTTGTATGGGATCATTCCATTTTGGCCAGCGTACATGGGAGTCGGCTTTGACGTCTATTTCTGTGGGATCATTCCATTTTGGCCAGCTTCTATTTGTGTCGGATCATTCCATTATGGCCAGTGTATATGCGGGAGTCGGCTATGACGTCTATTTCTGTGGGATCATTCCCTATTGGCCAGCGTACATGGTCGGAGTCGGCGTCAACGACAGGGTTAAACCCGCTCCTTTACAAAATTCTAAAGTGTGTTGAAGGTTTGGATACATCAATGGTCATTTCAGCATATATAAACATCACTGTTCTGTGTCTCTTACTGTATATAGTCCCTTTAAGTGACTCCTCATGCATATTAGTATCGTTACCGTATATGAGTTCAAAGAGCAGATATAACGCAAACTATAGTTACTTATTAATTGTTAAGACGGAATGATATAACGTACGCAGCTTGTGGGTGAGACAGTTAACGTTAGAAATAAGCGAGATGTTTATCTTACCTCATGGGCATTGTTAATCAAAAGAGTATCTTTTATTTTTTACATAAATTGTGTATATGCATTATAATATCAAATTGTCGAAGAAAGCAATTTATCATTCATAGCCAATCATATAGGCAAGCAGCACTTGCTTCCGTGATCGGTTAAATCATACACGTCATATATTTATCATATAACCACTCGAAAAGAGGCAAGAAACGATGGAATCAGATTGATTATGAAGCAACAAGTTAAATATCATTTCATTCTCGGCACTAAACAAAAATATTAAAACAATAAAGAACATTCTTTCAAGCAATGGATAGACCATTGACCTAATGATCTTATCTTTAACCGTATACGACACAGACGTTAAAGGACCATATTTTTCTGGTACGGGAGGAGCGGACACAAGTTGGCTGAAGCCCATCCTAGGGAGGGTTTTAAGGGGACATGTTAAAACATTTTTTTGGGGGGGGGGTGGATGGGGTAACTTAGAGGCTTATATGCGACATGGCATCTTCATTTCCATCATCTTAATTACGTTTGTGTATAGCTCAAGTATAAACGTTGCCTGTGTATATACGTTATGGATATGTGTGCTTGTGTTATAACACTGAAAGGAACGCTAAATGGGGGGGGGGGGGTGTCGTGCCATCCACACCCTCAAGTCACCCCACCTCCGTGACTACGGCCTTGTTCCCACCATGTCACCGGAAATGAACAAACTGAATTAGCGAGAGTCGCTATTTGAAAAATCTGCTTATCGTCGAACGCAAAGTGCCTCGACACTGTAAACACATACCAATCTATACGATGAATGCCTCGCAATGTATTCCGACGCAAAGAATAAAAAATCAAAACTTAAAACTGGGAGAACTCCAGGGGCGGGACACGTTCACCCACTCCCGTCCCCGCCGTGTGTTGTGAAAACCCCACAAAAGCACCCTTTTTTCCTTTTTTGTAACGCAAAAATGAATCTTCATGTTCTTAATTATGAAAACTGTAATTAGAAAGCACCATTTGTTAAAAAAAAACATGCTTAGGACTTTAAATGAAGGAATCAATTGATGAAATGACTTTTGTAATAGTGATAATCTGGTAAGTCGGTTATAACGACCTTTAGGCTGAACTATTTCGCTCATGTGCAAAAATAACAAATGATTAAAAATGCTTATTTAAGTTTAACCCTAACTTAATAATCAAGGTTACGCTCAAGTTAAAGAATTCCCCCAAGTTAAAGATATACACAAAATATGAGACTATATACATGCAACATGGAACTTCTGTCAAAGCCGTAAACTATATAGGGGCGGTGGGGCCCTCTCCCCTACACAGACAGATATGCCCCGATCCCATTGCGCCACCACCATGTGTTTATAAAAGCTCCACAAGTTACAGCACATGCGTTTTGTGCACCTTTTTAAACACTTGGAAGTTTGGTCCAGCCACCCCCCCCCCCCCCTCTCCAGCTCTAAATTCATGGCTAGGAATCTGACCTACGGTATTGCTATATATAACAATTGCAGAAATGTTTAAATTGCATAAAAAGTATTCACACTCACTGTACCTTGCATTAATATTCTTTAAATTTTTGTTCGACCATTCACTATAGAGATCTCAAAGTAGAATTTTTTTTTCACTTTTTCTAAGAAAATATATACAGGAAACAATAAAAAAAAATGAGGTTAATTAAATGGGAATACATCAATATTATTTGTTACATCAGTTATATTACCAGATTATAAAACAATGCAAAATCCTGTA
Source organism: Apostichopus parvimensis (assembly GCA_000934455.1). Lineage (NCBI taxonomy): Eukaryota > Metazoa > Echinodermata > Holothuroidea > Aspidochirotida > Stichopodidae > Apostichopus > Apostichopus parvimensis. The sequence goes on from KN892301.1 coordinate 27,633, forward strand.
AATCATTGAAATATGAAATAAAAGAGTTTAGTACAAACCCATTATACCTTTTATTCATATACTCACAATTTTTGTTGGATCACAATATAAAACTCAAAAGTAAGAATCCTTCCATTTCTCCAAGAAACTGAAGATCCTTATCTTGAATTCCTAATTGAAGATATTTTACCCCTAAAGCACCTACATGCCTTATGTAGATGAAAGAATAATGAATATATATGAGCAGAAACCTTGACTACATACACTTAAGATTGCATTTCAGATTTTAACCTCTGTTGACCCCAAATGACCTTTTTACTAGATCCACGTATCGAGTTTCAAGTAAATCCGAGCTTTACCTTTTGGGTTAGATGGTTAACAAGCCAAGGCGTCACACATACAGCCACACGCCCCCCCCCCCCCACCCACGCTATCACCATCGCATAGATGCCCCCCCCCCCTCCTGTCAGGCATGGGCGTGAAGATGATTACTTCATCTCGGTTGGTGGTGACGAGATTACAGGATGCAGAGGTGATTACGAACACGGGGTCCAGGAAAATAAGGAGTAATTATATGTTTGGTGTAGTGATCATGAGGTTAGTGTGCATAAAGGAAAGTTATGATGTGCTCACCGTAGCTTTGGAGTCGGAATGTGTATATATTCGAGTTTATCCATTTTTTTTTTTTTTTTTGTTGATATATGGAACAAATTAAACTTTGTTCAAAATTCTTATATGTGTTTTTGTTACAAATTTAATTATAAATTTGTGCAACACTAATAGTATAATGTATTTGGACAAAGTATTATGATCTGGTTGTGTATTTTGTTCCGATACAGTGCCACATTTCCTCACATTGAGTTGAAGACCTGAAGCTCTGTTTGGGGATATATTTGCACCTACTTCGACCGTAACATCTACCACAGCCTAAGTTCAGCGACCACATGTCAACAAGTATTGTCAGCCTCATTTAGGCAATATTCGTCACATGGACAATTCAGAATTCGTATTTTTTTTAAGAGATAAAAGTTAAATTAGAATTCCATGATATAAAGGTGGGAAAGCCCTTCAGACTAGAAGATGTAACGTCATTCTATTATAGAGGAAAGAATATCTGGTAATTATATATATCAAGGCTGAATTGATACGTACCGGTTTGCTCTCTTACAATTGAGAGAGGTCCAGATACATTGCAGCATTGGAAGGTCTTAAACTTTTCAGGGGTTAGATCAAATTTAGATTTTTGTTGTCGTCATCGAGTAAAGAGTGATCCAGAGCAATACATTGTATCTAAGTACTCATAGTCATATATGTGTCCTTATGCAGTAATATACTGAAGCAATATTGCAGTTGTAACCTTTAATTTTTTTCTTCTCTTCTTTTAAGTAGAAAGTTCCTCCTAAATATATACATGGCCGATTAAGAAGTTAAATTCATAAAACGTGTTCTGTGTCATTAGTTGGTTGGAGTATTTTCTCACATTGCATTTTATATTTGGATAGCCGCTAGGCGAATGTGTCACATTGCCACTTGCTACTTTTGTGGGTGACAGCCAGGAAAAATATTGTTTCTTATTAGATATAGTAAACTTAGAAAAATGGAAAGTGCAAAGAGGGGTCCGGGGTCATATATGTCTCGGCTGGCTGACCTGTTTGGTAACGCTTCACCATCTAGGAGACCATGGTCGTGATATTGTTAGACTTCAACTATTATAGAAGACAATTACCTCGAATACTAATGGATGCCTTCCAAAATTGCGTCACATTTTGACCAAGCCGCGTGATATTCACCCATAACTGAATATTCATTTGCATGGTTAGGATCAGTTGAATGCATGCGTCTACTTATTGAGTTATTAACCGACTAACCCAATACAGAAATTGTGTGCCCCAAAAATAAAAATTCAATGGCCTTTGTCACGTTTACAAACCCTTGCACTGGGCCACGTCTACTTTCATCGTTGATCTGCTAATGTAAGCGATAACTAAATTGGTCATCGTCGTGTCTTCGTTCGTTTGTTCGTTCGTCAGTCAGTCCGTTCTTTCTTAATCTAAACTAACCGAAGTTAAATGGCTCATTCGGTTGTTCGTTAATTTATATATTCATTCATTCATTCATTCATTCACTCATTCATTCATTCATCCATTCATCCATGCATCCATGCATGAATGAATGGATGCATGCATGCTTACATCCATCTATCCATCCATCCATCCATCCATCCACACATCCATCCATCCATCCATCCATCCATCCATCCATCCACCCATTCATCTTCACATCCATCCACCTATCCATCCACCCAGGCCACCCAACCAACCTACCCACCCACCCATCCATCCATCCACCCACCCACCCACCCACCCATCCATCCGTCCACCCAACCATCCATCTATCCATCCATCCACCCATCCATCCATATATCCATCGACCCATTCATCTATCCATCCATCCACCCATCCAATCATTAATTCAAACATCCATCCATTCATTAAGTTATCACTCAATCACGCATTCGTTCATTCATCCATTCATTTATTCAGGTGTTTTATCTATCGTTCTAACGTTCTCACGTACAAGTCTATGGTCCCATCAGATTGTGACACACTCAACTTGAAAGCTTCAGAGATCAGAGAGATTTTGATCCTCACACTTCCAGGCTGCTAACTTGCCATTATATTGTGTTCTTTTATGTATAGCTTTAACTTTTCGACCCTTTGTATAATGGTATCGACCATTTCGTTGACGCCGTCATCTTCGATAGTTTTCCAGTACACGGTGTCCCATTTCAGTGATTGAAGCAAACGAGATCTCAAGTCTTCTGCAAAAATATTTTCCATAATTGATTTAGGAATCCTGTGAATTAAGAAAAGATAAAAAAAAAAAGGAAATTTGGCAACTTGTAACACAATGGAGTGGTTGTACTGTACCTCCATGGTCACACATACAAGAGCAGATATATATTTGGGAGGCGGTATTGTCTAGTTCTCATTTGCATATCAAAATATTCAGTTGTCATTGCCATCTATAGTAATGTACTACTAACCGGGTTTTTTTTGAAAGCGAAAATACTAACGCATTCAGATATTCCCGACAAACAATTGTTGTAGTTTAATTTGCCTTAATCAATCATTAAATAGCACCGACCAGCCAGGGTTATGTACCCTCTTTTTGAAGCTACAATGCAGTGTGAGTTTATCCTGACCCCCCCCCCCCCCCTTTATTTCAAGTGTCATCTTCATGTATTATGAAATGACATCTTCATGTAAAATGTATTATGAAAATGGGATTGCATAATTCTGTATCGGATCATTTCTAGGTGCCCCTAATTGACCCCTGGCTCTGGAGCTGTAGTCACCTGATCCACCCCTACCCTACCGTAACCCCCCACCGCATATAGTTTTCCGAAGTTCAGTGATAAACATCGCAAGAATGCATGGAGATAGAACAACTTACAATCTGCAGCTTTCACATAATCTTTAAAAGGAATAATAGAATAGTTACTTGAATTTGTTTCTGGGACGGACTCCGCTAAATGAGAGCTAGCTTCAACGACCTCATGTGCCACATCCTATCCTTTTTCAAATGCCACTGATTTGGCATAAGATACGCGATAAAATCAGCGACGTAAAGTAGAGGGCGGTATTGTTCTTTCTTTTCTCTAAATCAAAATATCAAGTTTTCTTTCATTGAGATTAAACCTTTAACACATAGAATTCTGATATTGTGATTACATGTTACTGCGTGACATGAAATTTTGTTTATAAATATGACGGAGACAAACCCTTATTAATAGAGAGGGAGACATTTACCGCGGTTAGCTCGAATTACCTTCACTCGTTCAAGATTCATTCACATTGATATATTTTAGTGATCCCTTCCCCGCCCACTCCCAACCCATACTTTCGCAAGTAATGAGCAAGTAAAGGGGGAGGGTTGATGTGGGACGACGTGGGTTAAAACTAGCAGTACTTACATTCTGATTCCTGTCAATAGTTCGTAGTTGAGATGGTCAGGTTTTCTTCCGATATTACCAGCATTATCTAAGAGGACTAGCTCGCTAGGATTGGATTTTGACGTCAGAATATGAACTAAGAACCGTTTGTCTACGTCATCACAGCTGTCTAATTCCTT
>KN892306.1:0-19622 GCA_000934455.1 Apostichopus parvimensis
GACAAACAGTCAATTGAGGGTGCCACTGCATTTCAAGTTCCTGGTTATCAAGATCCTATCCAGTTTGGTCATATGTACTACTTTTCATACCCTGTGGTTGGATCAGGTAAATTTTAATTACAAAATTCTTACTATGCAATTTTTCATAGTACCCAAATAGAAACACGCCTTTTCTGCACTTGTTGAGAGTGTAACGCCCCCTGAAACCCGGCCGAGTGGTAGCATGGGTTATCAGGCAGCTGGAGGCCACCTGATGTCAGGACAGGGGAGAGGGGGAGGCGAAGACTAATGCCAGCAGGGCTTGAACTAATACACAAAAATAGAGAAGAATATAGTTTAGAGAATTAGGTCTCATTCACCAATTTAATTAATTAACTTAAAACAAACACTTGACAAAAATAAGGCAGTGTCTTTCTGCCGTATACAAATAAAAGCAAACAACAAGCAGAGATTCAATTAAACTAAATAACAAATAAACTACGTACCAGGGCGTTGGGCAGCACGACTCGTAAGGATCACGAGAGTGAATACCCGACACGGGGGCGCCAAAGGCAGACTGAACAAATACTGCCTAATGTGGTCCCGCCCGATTGGCTTCGACAACACCTCCGGGGAGGGCCCTAATTTGACCCTAACTCCGGTGTCTATGACATGCAATGAAGCCAACCAAGACGGGAAGTTGTCAATTGTAAAATACAAAATAAGAAATGGCGCCCTGTAGTCAGCTCTCACTCCCGGACCTGCTCTCTAAAATAAATAAACCTTGCCTTAAAAATAATACTATACTGCAATAGCCGTGCTGCTCACCGCTGGTCTCCAATTCTCTGCCCGAACCTCAACGAAATAAATCAAGTCCCCCAAAACACAAAATACATAACAAACAACACCGTCTTAATTAAACAAGGTATAGAGAGCAAGTGATAGTAAAATAGATAAACGCTAAACAGTACAACTTGTGAGACAAAAGAGCAAGTGTCTGGAATGCTGGTGATGGCAGACGACGGGGAGAGCGAGGGAGACCTGCATGAAAGAACAAAAGTGAGTGGAATGGTGAGTGAAAGGGCAACATATCGCATGGTAATTGTTCTTAAACCTCGGGGAAACATATTCTGAGTAGCCCTGGGCTTGTTCGAAATATGGGGTACACGCATCCTGAACACCCCAGGGCGTAACAATAGTGCACAAAAGTTTCAATTTTATGTGGTTCAGTTTATATTCAAGTTCATAAGTTGGAGAGAATGAAATACTTCACAAATAAATCCTTCTGAGTTTGGATCACTAGCCCCACATAAACCCCTCCCCAAAAAAGAAGTAAGTTTAATACTTAAAAAATAGCTTTCAACTGCAATGTCTAACTTTAGTTAGGAATGTAAAGTAAAATCATATCCACTCCCACAACTGGTGTAGAAGAGAGTCATCATTGCTTTGCCCCATTTACCCAATTTTAAGCTATTTATTTCGATGTTAAAGTGGATGTGTTTTTATGTCACAAAATATTGGATTTAGACTGTAAAGGTGTGAATGAACAATGTGTATCACAAAAGTGTCTGTGGCATAATTTGTTGATGGCGGTTAGATTTACCTCTCCCTTTAATAACCGTGAGTGATTCAATCAGAATTCTAACCATGTGTGAAGCATATTTGTGCACAAATGACTCTATAGTTCCACTTTCAAAGAAAATATCAAAGTAAATATACTGTATATCATGATGAAAAGTTTTTAAGCATCTCTTACAGATGAACAAATTTACTTGAATTAGCCTATTCCCTACATGCAATTGGAATAACCAACTTCATTGATTGCTCTATAATAGTGTGGTTGTGAAGTTAGTAGACTCAAATCAATGGCCAATGTACTGAACGTCCAAAAGTTCTTTCCCTGGCATAATTATAATTTCTGTTTTGGGAGCATAAACTTTTGTCACCAACTGAAGCATAGATTAGTGAGATCATAAGAACTCACTATTTCTTCATTTGATATTCTAGGGAGTGAAATTCCAATAGCCACAACAAGAATTGAGACAATGCTTGGAGATGTTGCCATCGCTGTCCACCCAGAAGATACAAGATATAAACATCTGATTGGTCAAGAAGTCATCCATCCATTTGTTGATAGGTTGTTGCCAATAATAGCAAGTGATACAGTGGACATGGAATTTGGAACAGGTAAGAAGTAATAACTGTGTCTTTTCATGTTAAATCTTGGTTGAATAATTGTTTTTCATGAATAGAATGAAAAATTTGATGGAACCATTTCCAGAGGAGAGAGGTCATGTTAATTGAGTTTAAGATAATTATCTGACTCTGTACCCAGTGAGGTCATTCTTAAAGGCAGTGCCTTCAACCTTGATTCAAACCATCATCTTGGTGTAGTTGTTTGATGATCAACTCACTTGTCACTACCTATTTGGTTATTTAGTGAAAAAGATCAATCATAGATTGTACTGCCTTCATAAATAAGTTTAATATCGATAGCTGTTTGCTTAATGTGTTATCACTCTGTGATATGCAGTGGGGTGTATTGCATCGTACTGTATGTTGGGGTGGGAATGCTGGTTAGTGGTTAGAGAACAGTATTGATTCCACTATTAAATTAGCTGGCCTCCATTTTTGTGAGAAACCCAGCATCCTGTGGGGCCTCATCCTACCAAAGCTTTCATGAGGCTAAACTTAATTCTGTTCTCAGCAAACAAACGACAAGTCACTCTCTATATATGGACAGGGTAAAAATCCCTCAAAGAGGACGAATGAGACTTTGGAATGCTGCTACAAACCAACAACAGCTTTTTGTCTTCTTTCTTCTTCTTTTCCCCTCTTTTTCTAGTCAGTATTCTGTCATTGCCTTCTTGATAGTATTAAAGCTGACTTCCATTCTTTGCTAATACAGGATGCTCATTTTGTTGTCACTAATTTCTGTTTTTCTTTTTCTGAATGTAGTTGATCTATAAACAAATAAAAGGTCAGTTAGATATTGATATGATATTATAAACAGTAAACAGTAAGGAAAGAATATTGTCCAACTCTGTCATGTAATTTTCAACAGAGTTATCCAAATATATCTGAAATGTCCAAAAGACCAGTTTAGAGGAACCAATCATTTAGTGTACGTACAGAAATGAAGTGTTGCGAACATTCAATTATGCTACATTTATTTTTAATTTACATAGTTTATCACAGATGAATTTCTTGGTTTGTTTTGGGGCAAGAGATTAGCAGGATTGGTTAATATTCTTATCTGAAAGACCTTGCAGATGTATTTAACAAGGACTCACCAATATTGTTTCTCTCTCTCTTATAACTACAGGTGCCGTTAAGATCACTCCTGCTCATGATTTTAATGATTATGATGTAGGACAGAGGCACAGTTTGGACCTTGTGAACATTTTAACTGAGGATGGTAAAATTTGCTCAACAAATTCACAATTTCATGTGAGTTAAAAGTTCATTATTATTCATACCCTTTTGTTTATGGTACGTTCAATATATATGTAAAATAATGTAAAGTTAAGACGAATCTAGATGTCAGACGACATTATGTCAATCATAGGATTTTATTGGGTGAACTGAGCTGTAATTGTGATATATTTTTGCATCCATAGCTAAAGTTAATTAAATTAGTGTGTGTAATTTAATGAATGTATCTGCCAACCAAAGATCAAATTAGTGAGATAAATGTTGCTAATCTCCTATACCTCTTAACAAGGGTTACCCAAAAGAGCCTTTTGCGTTTGGTTAATATCTACTTTATCAAACCTTCAATAATGTTGTTGAAGATAGGATTTCAAAGTTGGTCGCTAAAATGGAGACAATGTTGTCTGAGGTTATTCATCAAATGAAGGTCTATATCAGTGATGATTAAATAATGAACAGATTCATTTCATTTCTCAAAGTTTTTGTTGCCCACAAACTTTGTGAATCAAATGTACAAGCCAATTAGAAATTCAATTTATGGGATTTTTAGCATTGATCAACATTAATATATCAAAATCAACTGAACATGCTGTTTGAAGATGTATATAACCTAGCATGGCCAGTCCAGCTGAAGGGCAGATATAGCATAGAAAATATTTATTTCTTGAGAATACTCCCCCTCTGTCTCGTGACTTTCAACTTTGTTTAGAAATAAAACTCATTTGCCGATTTGTTGTTATTAAACTGCGTGTATTGGTTTCTTTATGATTATTGTTTGCACATTGTGTTCTTATTTTTAAGGGATTACCAAGATTTCATGCAAGAGAGAAGATAACTGAAGCGTTAAAGTTGAAAGGTCTTTACCAAGGGAAGAAAGAACATGCCATGGTTGTACCAGTGTATAGGTAAGATTACATGAATTATAATGTAAGAGTGCAGGTTGACTAAAATAATAATACCACTGGCTGTTTTGGTTAAATAAATTAAATTCAAGATCATATTTTCTTGTAATTTTTAATATCAGCTAATAAAGATTGCGGTGGTTATTGTGGGGGTTGTATTATTTCCTGCATGATTTTGGAAACTCATAGTTATTGTTTGATTGCAGTTATAGCAACAGGTCTTGCACATTTCATGTTTGCATTATGAAGCATTCAGAGATCGTACTTACTTATGTCACTGCCACATACAATGCATCTTAGTAAGCATTTTAGCTGTGAATAAACTAATGATTGTGACTATTAAAGTATGCTTTAAACTATCGTAAAAGATTGTGGTGTTTTTCTGACCAAACAAAGTGAAAGGAAAGATAGAGGAAAGTTAATCTTAGTAGAAATTTCCGTAACAAAAACACAACTGTTTAAACACTTGGGGAAGAAAGCAATGTATTTTTAAAATCCTGACTGTCTTGTTACCCTTGATCCCATTACCAGTGACCATGTATGTAGATCTGAAAGTTTTTAGTCACTTAGCTGTGTACCGTTACCAGAGGCATGATGTAGTCACACCACTTCAGTGGCTAATTGAGATGCATTGACACCGGGTTGTTAACAGACCCATCATCCATCATCACTCACCCTCTACCCCATGAATTTCTCTATCCAATCGTTTGTCTTTTTATCATTAAACTCGGCTTCAGGTATCAACTGATTCTGTTAATATTTGTTGATTTTTTGAGGCTTTATGATGTTAATCATATTCCAATCAAGATTATTGAATTTCACATTTGACTATTTCATATAATATGATTTGTTAGCAGCTCTTAGTATCTTTATTATATTGTTATTATTGACACGATCCAAGCATTAAAACGCAGAGCTCTGTTATCTTCTTTTACAGCCGATCCAAAGATATTGTTGAGCCGCTTCTGAAGGAGCAGTGGTTTGTGAGATGCGAGGATCTAGCCAAGGAAGCTATCGCAGCAGTAGATAATGGAGATTTAAATATTCATCCCATAATGCATCAGAAAACATGGAATCATTGGCTTAATAACATCAGGTTTGTTGGTGTGAGGCAATAAATTGCTTTAGACTGAACTCTATCAATATTGCAAAGAATAAAAGACTCCACAACAACCCTTTGGCTAGTCTGCCAAAGAATCAGTCTCAACACTTCTCTGGCAAAAAATTGAAAACTATGGCAGTCTAATGCAATTTATTCCTGTTAGGCTACCCATAAGATGCTACAAACATCTGAAACAACAAATAAGAAAATATAGTACTAAGAAAAATAAGAAGGACTTTAAGATGACAGCCAAAAGAGAAGTCACAATTCTTGACAGTTTCTTGTACCTGATGTACTCTGTTGCCTTTATTTTGTAGATTAGGCCACAAAACGTCAATGTTTATCTTAATGATTGTTTTCAAATTAATCGGATAGCCTAGCCACTTCATATTTGTCTTTAAAAAATTGCACTTTGTGTTGCATTACGTTGCATCACCATTGAGGTACCATACATGGTTTCTCAAGTAAGGGTAAGGTCGTGCCTAAAAAATAAAGTCTTGTGTCTTTATAGTACGCCATCGCAGCAGGAGTCAAACATTTCCCAGTGACAAATAACATTACACGAAAAGTGTGGACACAACATTTTCTTTAATATGAAATGGTGTTTAATTCTCATAAGAGGAGCAGCCAGAAGGATAAATCATACTAAGTTTGATTGCACCTAGTTGGGACAATTTCTTTCTGTATTGTACTTTCATGTCTTGCTTCAAAGCTTTTCTACTGACAGTTTGAGCAGTATGAATATCTTCGTTCTATTAGATTGAGGTTGTAGGAACTGTTCATATTAATGCATGGGGGATCAAAAGTGACAACCTAACGTACAGCTGTGTTAAAACCACACAACTGATAAATAAACCAAGTTTTACCTAACAATGGGGCCTACCCACATGGTATCATTGGTAATAGTAATCCGACAAAGTTTGCTAGGTTTGTGAGATAAGTAAGCCTTCAGTTTTATTTTTTAATTACTTTGAAATTGTAGTTTATTTTTGTAATAACTTTCAAATTGTGTTTTATATCCAGGGACTGGTGTATCTCTAGACAATTATGGTGGGGTCATCGCATACCGGCCTATCATGTAAAACTGAAGGATGGCCATCCTATGAATGATGAGGTGACTTTTATACTTTGTGTATTTTTTTTGGGGGGGGGCAGGGGAAGGAGGAAGGTAGGTGGTTGGGGATGTAATGTTCTTTTGATTCTTTCATGTCATTGAACCAGAGGGGAGAAACTTGTCCATTTTATTCCCTAGTATGGGCTTTGCAGAATACTTCAGGTCCTCCCCACATATTATGCTAGTTGTTGAACATGTCTTACGAGTTTGAAAGCAGAAATGTATGAATGCTAGCTATTAGTAACAACCAAGTTGTTTTATAGTCAAAGGCATGAATTTGAAAACTTGTCGAGTTTGTAGCAAGAACATTCCTAATATAAGTATTACAAACTATGCTTTCATTGGTTCTTGTTCGTGTGAAGGTGGACAAGCCCGATCTTTGGGTCAGTGGTCATTCCTATGAAGATGCTATCAAGAAAGCTGCTGAAAAGTTGAAGGTGGACAGAAAGTTTCTAGAATTGACCCAAGGTAAGAGGAATGACGACGGAACAGAAGCAAGCTGGCCACAGCTGTCATAGCAAAGTTTGAATTATGGCAACTAATATTGGCATAACTGTGTGATGTAGTATAGACAAAACAGCATTCAAAACTAATTAGAATGCAAGTCATTTTTTTTTTATTTACTTTCTTTAAAAGATATAAGAAATGTCTGACAGGCTACATCAGAAAATGATTGTTGTTCACTTTGTTTGTAGATGTGGATGTCCTGGATACCTGGTTCTCTTCTGCTCTGTTTCCGTTTGCTGTTCATGGCTGGCCATCTCAGGTACAGAAGGAATAACTCTACATATTTACTTGCTGTTGTCCTGCTTCACCTCATGTAGCATCAGCTACCTCTAGCATCAGGTTACAGAATGATTAACCTTTTTGTTTTGCAATTTACTCACTAAGGAACTGTGACTTTGGGACAAATTAATGCCTTTTGGAAGGATGGTATGAGGTCATCCAATTCCCCCCCACCCCACAGTTTGCTTTTTGTCAACAAGTTTATCAAACGTACCAAGTACCCATTGGCAAGTACCCTTGTACTAGGCACCATTATACCCTTGTAGGCACCCAACTCAAGTACTCTTGAAAGTACCTTTGAAGGTACCCAAGTAACCTTGTAAGTACCCAAGTACCCTTGTAGGTACCCAAGTACCCTTGTAGGTACCCTTGTAGGTACCCAGTTACCCTTGAAGGTACCCAGTTACCCTTGAAGGTACCCAAGTACCCTTGTAGGTACCCAAGTACCCTTGTAGGTACCCAAGTACCCTTGTAGGTACCCAAGTACCCTTGTAGGTACCCTTGTAGGTACCCAGTTACCCTTGTAGGTACCGTACCCTTGTAGGTACCCAAGTACCCTTGTAGGTACCCAAGTACCCTTGTATGTACCCAAGTACCCTTGTAGGTACCAAAGTACCCTTGTAGGTACCCAAGTACCCTTGTAGGTACCCAAGTACCCTTATAGGTACCCAACTCCAGTACTATTGAGGGAACCCATGTACCCTTTGAAGGCTACTTGGGTACACAATAGACTGATAACAATATAGATTATCTCCTTATTTCATTAGACAGATGATCTCAATCGTTTCTACCCGTCAACACTCTTAGAAACAGGTCATGATATTCTCTTCTTTTGGGTGGCTAGAATGGTGATGATGGGCCAAAAACTGACTGGTGTGCTTCCTTTTAAGGAGGTAAGTTGAATCTCACTCCAAAGAGTGCTTTGGGTTTCACATAGCTGCAGGATCTTGTTAGTCTCTTTGTCTATCGCTAAATCCATGCAAAGGGCCTCAAGTCAGACATTATTTTGTAAGAGTCTTTTTGAATGGTGTGTCTTTGATCTTGTTCATAGCTATTAAGACTAACATATGTATTCTATGTTAGTCTGTTGTTAAGTCTGCAAAGACATAACATTACAGAATGACTGAACACGATCAAACAAAGACTTAAAAACACACTTTTAGGCAGAAAACACTTAAAAGAGACTTGTCCAGGACAGAAACTTGAGTACCACCCTGCTACCAAATGTCATACAGTATACATATCAAGTGTGTGGCTAAGTTGATATCTCACAGATAGATTTGAAATTGGTTAGTACATTCCCTAATCTAAGATGTTTAACTAAACATGTTTTGTTTTGACACAGTGCTATTGTCGGTTAGTCCAAATTTAGCAGATCACTATTTTGATCTCTCACAGGTTTATCTACACTCAATGGTCAGGGATGCTCATGGACGTAAAATGAGCAAATCACTGGGAAATGTGATTGATCCAGTAGATGTCATACAAGGAGCTTCTCTTGAGGTATGTTAAACAATAACAAAGATTGTCTCTATACATCTCTGCTAGGTCTGATGATGGCAAACCACTAGATTTATTATGAAATATGTTTTGCTATTTTATTTTTTTTTAATTTTTCAGATGTTCACAGAGTATAAAATAATAAATAAATTCATCTCTTTTTACTTAAAAGGATTGTCTGGTGGCCCAAAGAAGTTACCTTAAAAAATTATAAATCAATTTCCAAACATGTTGTCAAAATATGAGAACGCTAATGTTGCTTTTGACAGAGAAACGATATTTTAATCGTTAAGGATGGACATTTCAAATATGATTTGAACAGTACAGAACGTGACGTCATCTACGCTAATGCAGATAATGACATAACCCACGCTCCGTACAGTACCTACATTAATCACAACAAAAACCGTGTTTGTATGCAGATTAATTTCTTCCTTAATTTTCGGTGAAATTTCTTATAAATTAGATATGTTTTTAAAAACTCCTAAAGCCGCCTTATATGTAGTAGATCGCTGGTTTCGTGGTCTTTGTGTAACACAAGATTAGTTTGAACAGCAGACTCTTCATTGTTTATACATCGCGCTATCCAGCTTCAACGTGAAGAATGTTCGCATGTAGGCTACTCTAACGTTTACAATCGGACAGTTCTGCGAAGCCTAAGCTTCTCGGTACTACATTCTGCTCTGACATCGATTCTGCCAAGTTTCATCTTTCGGTGTTCCGAATACTTTTCAACTTTCCTTTTACTGTAAATTTGATCTGTGAAGTTTATTTCAGCGATTTCGAAGAACAGTTTATGAACTGTGTGAGAGTGTATTATGTGCAACGCTATACAAGTATACCAACTGGGCATGGTAGGATATGTACGTAATATATAATAGGCAATCACCTGTGCGTGTACACGTGAGAGTGTATTTGCTGCGGAAATGGGAGTGCTAACTTCAAGTCGCCTGTTTTGCGTATTCGCCTGCACTCCGTCGATCACCAAATTGATGCGTTCGAACAAACGGTACTTTTGGTGAGAAACTGGTGAATTTGAAAACCAGATTTCTACAAGAAGAAAACATCGAATGGGGACAATTTTCACATGGTTAGAAAAAGAAAATTAAGAACTACCAGTACAACGTATCAAAATCTTCACCAGACAATTCCTTTAAGTTGAAGCAGGCCAGTTTTGTTAACACGATTCGTTCGCACAAGATATAAATTCGTAGGAACCACAATTAATCGTTTCTAGCAATCAGGTTAATAATTTGTACGAATGAGCTATTGATTCCTTGCTATGAATTCATATTATTTGTGGCATTAATGGGCTTTTGTAGAATTAGGATAAGAACTTGTCTGTAAATGAAACTGATGTGCTGTTGAAGGAGCAGAATGAATATTTTAACCTTCTTATGGACTACCATCAATTCATGTTATCTCTTCCGCCAGCTAAATGTTAGAAAAAAAGATCATTAGTACAAATTTGGTTCTGTGAACCCAAGATGGTTTAGGAAGCTTTTGCAATTAAAATGGGGTGATACTACAAGTTGCTTTCCAAACCAAACATGTAAAGCATGATTAGAAGTGGTACAAATTATTATTGTTTCAAAAGTTTTAAAAAGTGTTTGGTGTATTCAGGTGGATGACAGTTGCCCTGCAAAATGTTTGCTTGGGCAATTGAATACCACATTATGGGTCATGACTTCTGAAAATAAGTTGAAAGAATAAAATTGTGGAATATCCGAAACAGCCGTACAGAAGAACAGCACCTGGAACAAAAAGGTTAGCGTAACCTATCACGCAAACCTTGCAGAAATGCTGAGTGTCTTTTATCTCTCCTTGGCCACTTATTCAACCACCACTTCCAGCTGTTATCCCCCATGTAGTGAATTAAGTAATTATACAATTGCTTACAACCATTAAATATGGGAGATTCTGACAGTCTTTCTCAAAAAGTGTAATTAATGTTTTGATCATCTTTGCAATAGTATTGAAAGCTTCATTTCTCACACTGAATGCAGAAGAAAATTTAACTCATGTTTTTAGAAAGACTTTCACATTTATTTAGCATATTCATGAAATTTTGTTATTCCAGAGTCTTCATGCAAGGCTGGATGAGGGCTTGCTTGATTCTGTTGAGAGGGAGAGGTCACGCAGGGGTCAAGCTGCAGATTATCCTAATGGAATCCCAGAGTGTGGAACAGATGCTCTGAGATTTGCTCTCTGTACATACAGAGCACAAGGTGTGTGAGTCATACTATACATGTACTTTTGATTTAAGGCTCATCCCTTGCAATCCTTCTTGCATTTTATTCATGCCCAATTAGAACATCCAATTGTAATGGCTTCTATCGATAAGGGTTATTGCTATATGTGACTTCCATATCGTTATATAGTAATTTTTACCCCCTTCCCTTCTCACATACCATATTGTTATATATTAACATATATATGAACAAGCTTCGCCCATTTCAACGAGGCAAAAGGCGCTTGCAAGACGCGATCATGTTATCCAAAATAATTTATATTCTGTTGCTA
The DNA here is from genome assembly GCA_000934455.1 of Apostichopus parvimensis. NCBI lineage: Eukaryota > Metazoa > Echinodermata > Holothuroidea > Aspidochirotida > Stichopodidae > Apostichopus > Apostichopus parvimensis. The sequence continues at coordinate 11,339 of KN892306.1, forward strand.
TGCAGCAAAAGAAATTTGACTAACTTCCAATTGTTGGCAGCAAAGCATACTATTCTTGCCGTGTAAAATTCCTTGTAAAATTATTTTGCTTTGATCCATAAAAATCTTGTTTTGTGTTTGTAATCGTTGATTGAAATATTGCATTTAGGATGGTTTGGAAGACAAATTCAGGAGTAAAAATTCATATTTATATATAAATTTGATATTGTTACATCACAGCAACAGTACTATGCAAATGTTAACATAATGAACAAATTTCCGGTCTGTCTTTTGGGTTGTCTGACTGGTGTATTTGTAGCATTGTTATTGTTTGCCACAATTGGATCCTGTTTCAGGTCATCCAACATTTGTTGCTATTTTTATTCTAGTAGATATGTGATATTTCGACCTCAATTTTTTCCTTCATTTGTTTCCTTCATTTTAATGTGGCCCTATTAATGTTCTATTATTTATGTAACTGCACAAACTAACATGAAAATGTATTCAATGCTGTCAAGTTATGTTAACATTTTGTTCAGAAGAAATTTCTGGAAACTTTTCCTGTCACTGGAAAAATAAACCCAGAGTCTTCATTACACAAAGAAAAAGATATATTCAACTCGGTTTCACCATTGATGGTTTCATTCATGTACATTTTTGGTACTCTTCTTTTCAAAGTGGATGATGTTAATTTAGATGTGAACAAAGTTCAGACGTACCGGTTCTTCTGCAATAAGATATGGAATGCTTCTCTCTTCACCATCAATGCCTTAGATGAAGGGTACAAACCATCGCTATTATCAGAGGTGAGACTGAAACATTGCTATCGAAACTAATATTTTAGATGAAGGGTTCAAACCATTGCTATTATCAGAGGTGAGACTGAAACATTGCTGTCGAAACTATATATTTTACTCTTGATATGTCGTTGTCCAAGAAAGAAGAAAAACATTGAGAGCTGGTTACGTTTCTATGGCATCTCCGGCTTGTCCAAGATAGTTAGCTTTATAATATTCTTGATCTCTGCAGTGCTCCTTTAAGGCTAAAGTGATGAAGATGTCAGCTGATCAGTGCAGACCTAAATGTTAATGTGAATCTATTTTTTTATAATATAAATTAAAATAACTCAGCAAACACATGTTCTTCTCACTTGATATGAACAAACAGAACAACCTTGGATTACATATGACACAATTTTTTCCTTTTCATAGTTGCATTGCTCTGTGAAAGTTTGATTTGAGGCCATAAAAGTTATGTTTTATCATTAAATTGTTATTGTGTTGTATCTGAGATACTGACTTTATATGGTCTGTGTGTTAGGCCAAGTAGTCCAGCCACTTTCATAGATGAGACTTGGATGTTTAAAGTGTCATTCCTAAAAACTTAAAAGTGGTACATATAATTACAACCTGGACTACTAGCAGTGTTTTTGAACAGTTATATACAGTATACACTTAAGATATTAAAAATAAACTTTTGCCTAAAGTCGTCCTTTAAAAGCCACCCTATAAGTACTTGATCAGTTGATTAACATCACTTTGGGATTGCTTTGTACATAACCGCTAACTATTTAAACTGATAAATTGGTATCTCCATCCATAACCTTGGAGACAATGAATTAATACAAGATAGTGGTAGGCCATAGGCATATGGTCTACTCAAAATGGAGGTTTGCTGGCCCAATGCTGGTGTTCTATTCACCAATCCTTCACATCTCTCATTAGTGTATTTGTATCAGTCATACTTTGTTATTTTGCCTTGCTTTTTGGGGACAACCAAATTTGGTGTTCAGACAAACAAAAGTAAGTTCTGGTTTGTCCGAAGGACAACCAGAAAAGATCGTTGAGGGTTTTCATACAACTTCTTTCCTCTCTTTCTTTATTTTGCTAATTTTCAGATCTTGCCAGATTGTTCACTAATGGACAGATGGATACTCTCAAGGTTATCCAGCACTGTGAGAGTTGTCAATGACGGTTTCCATGGTTACGACTTTCCTGTCATTACAAGTGCAATGTATAAATTTTGGGTGCACAACCTGTGTGATGTGTACTTGGTAAGAAGTTGTTTGCTCATAGACAGCCTAGCTTGTATTTATGTACTTGGTAAGAAGTTGTTTGCTCATTGACAGCCTAGCTTGTATTTGTGTACTTGGTATTAAAGAAGTTGTTTGCTCATAGACAGCCTAGCTTGTATTTGTGTACTTGGTAAGAAGTTGTTTGCTCAAAGACAGCCTAGCTTGTATTTGTGTACTTGGTAAGAAGTTGTTTGCTCAAAGACAGCCTAGCTTGTATTTGTGTACTTGGTAAGAAGTTGTTTGCTCAAAGACAGCCTAGCTTGTATTTGTGTACTTGGTATTAAAGAAGGTGTTTTCTCAAAGACAGCCTAGCTTGTATTTGTGTACTTGGTAAGAGGGTATTTGCTCAAAGACAGCCTAGCTTTTATTTGTGTACTTGGTATTAAAGAAGTTGTTTGCTCAAAGACAGCCTAGCTTTTATTTTGTTATGTAGTGGCAAGACAGGAAAACAATATAAGAAAAGAAAAAAAAATGAACAAAAGAGAGAGAAGCAATCTTGGGGGTTGCTTTTTACATGTTAAATGTTTGCCAGCTCTCTTTTTATTGCATATTCATATATTCAAATGCTGCTTCTGAATGAATATAGATCTTCCTGTAACTGGCCTGTGGAACTTCAAATTCAAACATTTTTGTTTATCAATCACTGATGTCGATCCCTCTTTTCTTAATTTTCTCACAGGAGAGTATCAAGAGTATTGTCCGCTCAGAAGAACGAGAAGCCTTGGTTTCCAAGAACGTTCTACACATCTGCGTCGAAGCTGGCCTTCGTCTGCTCAGTCCTTTCATGCCATTCCTCAGCGAAGAATTATTCCAAAGGTTGTCACGGAGACCACTGGTAGATGAGCCGAGCATATGCTTGGCGCCTTACCCCACCACGGAGGAGGTAATTATTTTCACTGATGCCCCTCACTGAATGATTTTCCCTTATGCCTTTTCATTTTGTTCTGTAGGGTGTATTTAATGTGAGCTTCAGACCAATAAATTTAAGAAACTTCCTTGCGCATATTGTCAAAACATAATTAAGCATTGTCATTAATGTATAGGTACTTGATGAAAGACTAAGACATGGCCTGGTTGGAAATTAGCGTAGAGTCAAAAGGAGTCAAAGATTAAGCAGATATTCCATTTTGTGTGCTCAGGAATTTATTTGTGCTATATTGGTGTCAGCCTATCTAGTGTATTGTGTAACCTACCATACAAAAGGTGTGAAAACACAGCTAGCAACAGTAATGTACCAATATTAGCTGTAGATTACATAATGTTGGTAACGTAACCTTCACATGTACAATTATAACAATTACAGAACAATACATAACAATTACACTGACATACTGTACTTGCAACATTGAATAATGAAAACAAGTCTTCTTTTCTAAATACCGATTATGCAGAATTCTTTGTTCTTTTCCATTGTTTTTAATTTTTCATTGTTCATTTACTTGTATATTACGTTTAATCAGAACTGACTACCAACTTCAACAAATGACTTAACAGTTGAGTTTACTGTTTTATAGAGGAAAGTGTCTTGAGTACGTACAAATTTTATTGATTAAACTTTGCATTCAACTTGTTTGTAGGAAGAAGAATCAATTTATAATGACGCAGAGTCTGTTAATTATGTTGACGCCAGTTCTCATTTATAAAATGGATGTTCAGTAGATTTAATAATTATAATGATGACAGCAGCAATGCAGTTACTTACATTTATTGAGAATTAGAAAGTCATCAGTCGATGTACAGATCACGAACATCATCATTTTCCAAACTATATTTGACACTGATTGGAATATTAACAATAAAATACTTTTCGTGTAAAAGTAAGTTGGCCTGACCTTTTGATCCTAGCAGGATCTTCTTCAGAGGCTAAATGACAAGTAACAGAAGGTACAAAAACCACACCTTTCTGTCTTTGTCCTTCTCCAGTTTATTCCCTACCCCGTTCCTTTAATCCTCCCTTTGTCCCTCCACTGTTTACCTCCTACCTCTCCTCTTCCCCTGTTGCTTTCTTCTTTCCATCCCTTGTCTACTAATCCCCTTACATGTATCTCATTGTGTTCACCGTGCTTATTAACCTGTCTGTATTCTGTGCATGTTTTTGTCCCTTCTGTTACTGTTACTTCTTATTTAGCCTCTGAAGAAGATCCTGCTAGGATAGAAACGACAGGCCAACTTACTTTAACACATTCTATTACACAGGCTCTCTAGTGGATAAGCAGTTTGCTAACAGTTTTATTTTATTTTAAAATATTTTTCGTCAGTCTCCTGGTACATTTAGGAGCTTGCAGCTGTGTTTTTACTTTTTTTTTATCATACCCTAGCTGGCTTGTTTAATTTAATGGTCCTTGCCTCCAGGCTCTGCAGAATTTCTTAAGCTATACGTACGTTCTAGACTTCCAGCTGTGTGCATTTGTTGAACTGTTCAAAGGTTTTATTTCATTTTAAGCTTAATAATTAAAATTATTCTTTGATTTTATTTTACTCGTTTAAAAACCTTTTGCATACACCTTTAATAGTGACCTAAAATTATAAATAGATATATATATATATTCTTTTTTCATTTTGTTTTCAGCTTCCAACCTTAGATGCCCAATTAGAAGACAAGGTTGGACTCTGCTTGGATATTGTCAGTAAAATCAGATCCATCCAAAGCGAATTTGGAATATCAAAAGCTACTGGTGAGGACAGATGAGTGTGTGTGCCTTAATACGCAATTGCTATTAACATAATGTATTGCTGATACCAAGATTCTAAATATGTTGTGATGTTATTTTGTGCAGTCATATTAATATTGAGAAATGATATTCACGATAGAGATCTTTCCAACTAGAGAGACCTTTAAGAAACAGATGAAATGAGCATCGAAGATAAACATGGTGGCACTGTTTCCAAACTGTTGTCATTTTAAGGCACAGGTGCTAGCAAGCTAGTCAAGTCATGTTATGTAATTATCCCCCAAAGAGAACATAAAACCCAGGATCTCAATAAAAAAAAGAAATAAAACACTTAAAATAGAGATGCCATGTAAGATACAGCCTGGACTTGAAAATGAAATGTTATTTTGTCATACAATACACATTCAGTACTAGTCCCCTCAAGGATTGTGATAATGGGTTTTGTCCATTGCAGTATCACAGTTCTAGCAAAAGAGAAAGTGTGACTCTTGCAACTAATTTTTTTTTTAAATGTTAAAATTCCTAGCAGATACACAATAATTTGTGAAACAGCAAAAAATGCAAGAAATTTAATAAGTTAACAGATGAGGCCAAAACAAACTCAGAACTCTAAAACATTATTTAGTTTTATTCTATCTATCTGTCTGTCTGTCTGTCTGTCTGTCTGTCTGTCTGTCTGTCTGTCTGTCTGTCTGTCTGTCTATCTATCTATCTATAGTTGGTATAAGGTTTTTAAAAAAAATGGAAAAGCAAACCAATATTATCAGCCAAAGTAAATACACTGAGATTAATATTCAAAGAAGATAGTAAAACTGCAAATGAACAGAGCTCCATAATTATCATCACAGGCATAAATTTAAGGATACGCCTCAAAGGAAAGTACTCTTTCATCAACAACAGCAAACACTTCCTGTACATATATCCTGTACAGACAAGGATATTTACTACAGATAGTTGTGAGTAGCAAAGATGTGTATACTACTCTTTTCTATTTTTCTTATTTCAGGATATATCATGTGCAATAATGTTGAGTTGAGGGATGTTATCATAGATATGTGCCCTACCATGAGAACACTGAGTAAATGCAAGATTCTGACCGTGTGTGAACAAGAGCCAACAGGATGCCTAGCAACCACGATTTCAACTGATTGTGCCTTGTTTGTGGAAGCCAAGGTAAAAACATATTGTTCAAAGAGATCCAAAGTACATTTGGGATGTATTGATGTTTACACAGTAGGTTTTAGCAGTGCATCATTAGAGTCAAAAGAGTTTGTGTTTTTGGGAAGAAATCCGCACAGACCTTCTGCAGAGAAAACTGTCAATGTTATGGTTAGTTGTAAATTCAGTTATCTAATCATGACCTTCATGAAAGTTTCTGTGTCCATTTGGTTGTGAGATGTAGCATCTGGAGTATTTTCACAGACCTCTCTATGGCATTATTTTTCATTCTCCAGAGGATTTTTCAAAGTGTGATATCAAATGCATGTATTTATGAATATTTCTGGATGGTGTGCAAACAAGACTTTGTTTTATATTCTGTTGTATAATTTAATTATGTAATAGATCAATTCTTAGACATGTAATATGTAGCCATGTAGTAGTTAATGGTATTGTATATTACAATGTGATCAAGTGTCAGAGCACATATTTTACTCAATCCATGTAACATTGTGTCTACACTGAGGTCACAGGTAAATTTATTTTAGATGATCTGCATGCTGGTATGTTTCTCTATTAAACAACACCAGTTATGCCCAAAATGGTAGCTAATAACATTTTCAATCACTTTTAAAACAACTTACTCAAAGAATTGTAACCCCCCAATTTTTTATCTACATATTAAGAGATAAAACGAAAGTTGCCCCTTTACAAAGTTGCACATTTAATTAACAAAATGCAAGTCATAAAAAAAAATATTTCAAGACTTGCAAAGTACAGAATTTCAACAAACAGCATTCTTGCATGTATGGTCCATTTAGTTACTTGAGTGATAAAACCTCACAATGTTGTTCTCTGAGGTGGTCAAACCTTGTGTGATAATGTCCAAAATTAACTGATGAAAAATCCATCCAGCACAACTTGCACAAACAGCATACTTTGCATATATGTGCCATGTAGCGACTAAAGTGACATATTAACTGGCAAAATATTGTGCTCTGAGAAAGTCATGTTTAATATGATGCTGTCCAATGTATTGTTCGATTGGGATGAACTTAATAATCTGTGTGTAGATTTCATAATTTAGTGACTCAAGCTATATAAATTGGTTCATCTAGCCCTCATATTATGCTATTGAAATTTATAACTTTTGCAATTGAATGAAGTTAATGAACCCTATACTTTTGGCATTTACACTAATTAAAACAATAAAAAGTGGACTTTGAGTTTTTCTGATGAACTTTCTAAATCAACATTTTATATTACAAGGATAGACAAATCGTACCCACTTTATGGTGATTGGTTCACACAATTTTTTTTTTCCCGCTCTCTTCTCACTCTTTTTATTTCTGTTGTATCCAAAGGATTTTAATGTTTCTGAAATTTTGACCAAACTAAGAAGAAAGTCATCCAAAGCAGAGGCAGAGATGAGTAAGTTGAAGCAGCAGATGTCCATCGAAGACTACGAGCAGAAGGTCCCCATCCATATCAGAGAGAAACATACAGAAAGGGTGAGATCATGTTTCATTAACAATGTCTTCTGGGTGATAATGTAACCACGTCTCATTCCCACTAAGCCATGTATCATATATAAATACAGGGATGTGCTTAATGCTGGGCGGCCCCGCCCAGCACTAAAAATTACCGCCCAGCACTGTCTTAATTAAAAATCGTGAATCCCGCCCAGCACTATTTTCATCTAAAATCCCGACATTCCTAACAATATATTCACAAAAACAATTTAAAAAATGTAAATTGTTAGCAAAACTAGTGTATGTGCTTAAAAAGCTACACAAGTGCCAGCATTTGGCATATGAGCACCATTAAAAATCGAAAAATTTCTCAAAGGGGAGGAGGACACCCCTCCCCCTTAGACCCCTCCCCCAGGACAGCGATCATACCCGGCACTTGGGAAATCCTGGGCACATCCCTGTAAATATATATTTAATGGTATTGGGACTTAACAGCGTCTCTACATAGTGGGCTGTCATGTCGGTCCTATTGCGTGTACTGTTTACGTATCTCTGAATCAAAGTAACACGATCGCATGAAAGTGTTCACCAGCATCCGAACGTGCCAGATGATCTTGCATACAGACATGCTGTGTGATTGGCTAGATCAAGGTTCCACTTGAGCTGTTGGTCAAACGATAAAAGTACCTGAGAAAACACGAGTCAAGCTGCATTGAAACAATTCGTTTGACTTCAAATTTGCAGGCCATCAGTCCGCCTTTTTTTTTTTTTTTTTCTCCAACATTCTTTATTTGTATTTTAATGAAATGACCCTTTAACCATCTGAGGCTAACCAGTTAAAGTGGCTGCACTACTTGGTCTTATTACAGTTCCTCAGATGCATTATATAAACTCAATAGGAAAAACATTAATAGTCTTTCTTGGCCCCA
>KN892307.1:0-13674 GCA_000934455.1 Apostichopus parvimensis
TCTCCTCATCGGTCTTGGGGTAGATGTACGCCAGGCCTAGCATCCAGTCTTGCCAGACAGAACACTGTAACAGAATCCTGAAGGTGAGAAAAAAGGAAAAAAAACATCAACTACAGAACAGAAAATGAGGACGCAAGATTAAAATTCTGTTAAAGTAAACTAAGAGAGAGAGAAAACGTATTTTACGATACCAGAGAAGAGAGAAGCATAACAACAAGAGACAGTGAAATAAACTTGGAAAATACTAGATATCACTCTAACATGAGATGCTGCTGTACGTAAGTCAACTTTATTGAATCCCAGAAGGAAATTACATATCTGCGGTGAGCAATACAATGAATGATACAAAATACAAAGAACATTGATACAATGAATGATACAAACAAACAAAAAAAACACTGAAAATATACAACAGTTATATGCAGTCTAAACAAAATATATACTAACTAGCTCCAACAGCGCAACTAAGTGGAACGGCCACCCCCCCCCCCCCCACCTTATGAAGTTCTTGTTGTGAATAATAATAGCAGTGCCTATAAACAAAGAACGATGTCTATTTGTGTGTGTTGTCAGCAACCTCAATCTACTGCTACGAGCAATGATACGGCTGGTTAGATGATTGTGCAATGGGTGACTGTGATCTTTCCACATGGACAGCAGCTTGTCTCGTACACAATTCTCGTAGACCGAAGCCACCTAGCAATCTACTTTTGAGTCAGTGCCCTATTATGTTAACAAACCATGGTAAGACATACACACACACACATAAAAACACACACACACACATAGACATGCCATGACCATCATACAGATTCCTTTTACGAACTATTTGAAACAGCCGATTATAGAAGGAATATATCAAATGCCACAGATTGAGAAGGAAACGATCGTCCTTTCTCTTACCTTCTGTTTTCACGGCTGTTGTTGAAGAGGAGGATCATGTCAGACAGGAAGAGCTTGCGTACTTCCATCGCTTCTGCACTCGGAGCCGACTGGCGAATGAGTCGCGCCATCACGTGGAACATTCCTAGAGATGGATTCAATGAAGACGAAGAAACCGCTATGACGCAGAATTCATAATTGACATCTTTATGACATCTGATATACAATATATGTGTTTCATTGAAATATTATATTCTGAGTGGATACTACCTTCCTTTTTACACCAGACGACTTGGTAGACCAAACTTTATTGTTTAACTATTTCCTGTAGTCACTTCAAATCCAACATTTCTTTTCAGAGTCAAAGCTTTTAGAGACAAAACAATGAGCTTACTTATCAATTCTAGTGATTGTTTTAACAAGTTGCTCTGTTTCCCAAACCATTTTCCATTCCTTTAACAGCAAAATGTTTTGAAAGCTAATATGTTCTCTTTGCTAGCAACTTCATCCACTAGAAATCAAGAATGCATCTCTGCCTTTCAAACCAAAATCAAGAACGTCTTCTACCCAAGCCACCTTTTGACCATTTGAGTGCCTTCTTTATTAAAATTATAATTTGCACCATTCAACCTCACGGGCTCAACAGTCAGGAAGGACATGACTAACCTTTCTTCTGCTTAACCTCCCCCCCCCCTGCACATCTCAACTTGTTTCCCCCTATGTCACCCCTCTTCTCTCTCTCTTCCACTTTTTCCCCGACACTTTTCTGTCTTTGTCCTTCTCCAGTTTACTCCCTACCTTCTTCCCTACCCTCTTCCATTAATCCTCTCTTTGTTCCTCTACAGTTTATCTCCTACCTCTCCCCTTCTCCCTGTTGGTGTCTTCCTTCTCTCCATCCCTTGCCTACTAATCCTCTTACATCTATCTCTTTTGTGTTCACCCTGCTGATTAACCTGTCTGTATTCTGTGTGTGTATTTGTACCTTCTGTTACTGTAACTTGTCATTCAGCCTCTGAAGATGATCCTGCTAGGATCGAAATGTCAGGCCCACTTACTTTTTTACATAATCCTACACAGGCTTCTTTAGTGGATAAGCAGTTTTGTTTGACAGTTTTGCTGTAGTTTTTGCTAACAGTTTTGTTTTATTTTAAATTTATAACTAAGAGGAGAAAAAATACCTGGATTCAGGATCCTGTAGGTTCTATCTTGATCAGGGTGTTTGGACGACATCACCGCAAGAGTAACCCTTTCACTTAACACCTATACAGATAAAATAAAGTGTCTTAGATCATTAAAAAAATTACCAAAATAGCTAGCTAACTCTAAAGAAATTCTGAAGTAACAACAACCCAGAATGTTTCATACATCAGCCAATGCTGCATTGGTATTTGTCAATATTGTTGCAGAATTGAAAGAAACCAATGTTCATGGCAATACTAATAGATATCAACAACAACAACAAAAAGATGATGAGCCTGTTGATCACACTAAACAAATGATAAAGATACAGACATCAGCAAATATTTGGAGCAGAACATATAATATATATATATACGTATACGTATACGGATACATATACATATATATATACATATATATATATGCATGTGTGTGTGAATATCAACAAAAAGAAATTACAAAATAATACAAGTGGATTATACCTGCCATTATGCTTACTCTATTATCCAATGACACTGAGGTATGGCTGCTTAACGATGCAAAATATTTGCCTTACAGGCAGGCAACTTAGTGTCACCTTCTTAAACTAATGGACATTTTTCTAAAATGCTACGAGCTGCAGGATTATAAGATTTACGTAGAAGCAAGTCAGACTACTTGGCAGGGCAGCAATGGTAACTGCTTAACTAAAATTCTGGTCTATCCCTGAAGTCTTATACAGTTTGCATATTCTTGATGAAAGAGTGTTGCATACATGTAATTTTACCTTTCCGAACAAGGTGTGCAGATTTTATTTGGCTGTTTAACTTTTGTTTTCTGCATATAACATATAAATTTAATGCTTTTACAATTTATTATAAACTGCAGGTTGAGCGAGGGATTGGTGGGGGGGTCATTAAAATCAGGGTGAGGCCGAGCAGGTCATGTGAAAGCTGACTAAATTTCACATTACCATAGAAACACGATCATTGAAGAAACTGCAAGAGTTCCCCTTACCTCAAACAAATTTAATCTTACATCTTTATTTTTCACCCTAAAAAAAAATGATTAAAATTCATTTAATCATTTAAAAGAACAAAAAGTAGTTAAAAAACAATTTTAATTTCGAGGGGTGTTTCTTTCATCTCAAAATTTAATTCTTATATCATATTTCATGTATATATGGTATAATATAATTCATTAACAACTGCACGTTGGGAGAGAAGGAATTTAAGTGCCATGGCCTTGGGCGCATCAAAATCAAAGCGGCGAACACGGTGAATGAGTGCTCGAAAAATACATAAATACAAAAACCAATATAGTAATATAATATCTGCAGAGACAGAAAGAAGGGTCTCCCTCACCTCAAACAAACAGTTGTACATCGTCATACTAAGTGTGTTGCAGTTGAGTTGTATTCTCTCTCCAATCAGGGAGTATAGATTCTGTCCGTACATCAAATCCATCTTCCGTCTATAGAGAAAGTACAAAATTGATAGATTCTCCAGATTTTTTGATATTTGTAAAAAAAAAATGCATAAAAAAATACTGTTTTTAATTTTAATTTAAAAAACAAACAAAAATTAAGACTTTGTAAAGCCAAAAGGGTTTCTTGAGAAAAGCCCAAAAATCGTTTTAATTCTGGTGGTAAACGGTAAGTTTGCCCAAGATAAAGCGTAATACAATTTGCGTTTAGCGCTTTTTCTTATTCGCCCAACTTTCTGGCTGGCATCAATGGCCTTGTTAAGAGAGGGAATTTAAGTACCATGGCTTTGAGGGGAATTATAATTTCGGGGCAGTTTCCACTGGTTTAGATTTTCAAAGTTAATGCCATTTATGTGTAATCTCATCTCTCTGGTTTTGGCAACATGCATACACTGGGTCCTTTATATTTAAAATTGTATTGGTACACTGCATACCTTTGACGTATGCACTTACCCCTGAAACTAATTAATCGGAGACATCGTTAAATCTACTGCAATGTATGCCTCCTTGAGAATTTGAATAGCCACGGCAATTCAAGAAATTATTTTTAAGAGAGTGCTTACTTTGACGGTAGCCTGCTGAGGAAGAGAGCTAGAACCTTCAAGGCCATTGCACAAACCATCTCATCACCAGAGGCAAGAAGCTTGAAAATCACCCTGCGAAGAAGAAATTAATCAATGGAGTTATTCAAAAGTTTGGCCATCTCAGAATTTCCAGCTATAAATAAAACATTCCATAATTCTACCTACATATGTGCAGGTGTAAGGAGGTTGACTAAATCAGAGGTGAGAATGACAAGTAATTCACCTATACCTTCAGTGTTATGGGGTTGATACTGGTGAGAATTACAAGTAATTCACCTACCTTCAGTGTTATGGGGTTGATACTGGTGAGAATTACAAGTAATTCACCTACCTTCAGTGTTATGGGGTTGATACTGGTGAGAATGACAAGTAATTCACCTATACCTTCAGTGTTATGGGGTTGATACTGGTGAGTATGACAAGTAATTCACCTATACCTTCACTGTTATGGCATTGATACTGGTGAGAATGACAAGTAATTCACCTATACCTTCAGTGTAGATAACATCATTCCCAATTCATGAAGTATGGCAGCAAATTTTTTGAAATGTCACTTCTAATCTTGATGATATGAAATCATATATGAAGACAAGAACCAAGTAACAAAAACGTCAACCACTGATATCTCTCATTTTAATTTTTACTTTTGTTATTAATCTACAGAATATTACACTCTTGCATGACACTGCTTGTGTCTATCTTTGAGTGTGATCCTGAAAGTCGAATGAGACCCTGATTGTTGCCTTAAGGTCATCTTTGAGTGAAGGAGTCTCTGAATGCCCCTTTTAGGGCTAAAATTGGGAAGGAGGCCTACCTAGTTCCATTTTTGCGATCAAAGGCGACAGCCAGTCCGTTGAGATTTTCAGCCATTAATGACATCAGAAGTTGGAGGACATCCCTCAAGTTGGCATCCTGGCAGAGAGTTTAAAGACAAATAGTTCCAACATAAATAAAAGTGATGTCGTGTTCATGAAACCCGTTAAAAACCTGTTTGAGTCAAATCACTTCACAAGTACACATATCTTTATGGAATACAAACAAACTATATAAAATCAACTGTGTTCTGTACACCAGGAAACTATCCCTTCAACCGATCCTGTTAAACCAACCGGATTACCTCTTTCTGGAACATTAAAATCAGTAAGGTTTTTTCTAAGATTGAGAACCCTCCCTGAAACTACCACCATATTTGAACAAGTCTTCGTTTCAAATCCATAATCTCCTAGCTGCTGAGCGTTGTGGCTTCAACTACAAGCAACCTTCATCCAAATAAATGTCACTATATGAATATTTAAGACACAACATTTATGGTGCCACTATAAAATGACCAATGTATGTCTATATATATGTTTACTTTATGTTTGTCTATATATGCACTGTATAGTCTATACAGTGTGAATATATCTGTGTGGTTATGTGTGTGAACATGTTTGCTTTAACATGTAACACTAGTCTCAAGACTTAAAAGGAATAACGAAGGCAGGGATCAAAGACAATTTATATTATTCAGTAACCTCAAAACTCTCTAAAATTTGATTTTTAAGTGAACCGCTTCCTGTTTGACTGAATACGCTCGCTTTGAAAATTGGCTCTTAAGGCCTCACCACAGCGCACAGTAAGCCGCCATTGATTACATAATACGCTTGAAATTCCATATTGATTACTGAATAATATTAAATGTCATTGATCCCTGCTTTAGTTATTCCTTTATAAAAAAAACTCTCTATGTACACTATATGTATATGAGATTATTTATGTAAACACTGCAATATGTACATGTCCATATGTATATTATTACCTGTGTACATCTATATGTATGTTATTTTAGGTATTTAAGTATATGGTTATGGCTATGCATGTACGAATATACACGTGTGATAACATATGTGTCTACCTACATGACTTTACATGAATAACATGGCTGCAGACTTAAGTATAAGAATGTCGTATAATATCTAATGACAGTAGTGGAGTGTTAGCTCAGTGGTTAACGCCGGTGCCTTCCAATCATAAGGTCCCCAGTTCGAGTCACTCCAAGATTAATGTATGTTGTCCAGTTACAGAGTTGTTGACAATTGACAATTCTTAATCATGGACGTTAAATATGAATCTAAGAGACTGACTTCGGTCAGCTTGCGGCTTTGATAAGCCAATGGGGCTTCTTCGCAAGTTCCTGCTTGTAGGAGGATCTAAAATACATATATACATACATACATACATACATACATACATACATACATACATACATATATACATACAAACATAGTATAAGCCGCACTAACCTCATGGATTGTCACCAAGTAGTTGAGAATAATCTGCAATTCTTCATCGTTTGAAGTCTTCTCCTTCAGGATGAGTTGTTTCGTTATGCTTAGAATCAATCCTCGCAGATGGATCAAATCTTGACTTTTTGGTCTGTCGCCCTCTGTTAAACAAAACAGGGTACAAAAATTTGGCCTGTTAATATATGGCAAGAATGTGTCCCTTCATAATGTTGCTATTATCTGTTATGGTGTGTAGGTACCTTGGGGAGGGGGGAGGGGAAGGGAGATTACTGTGTTTTTCAAGTATCTTTAATATTAGAACTTAAAACTGCCACCTCTGTATCTGCCTACCTTCCAACATTCCATCAATATACTATAGATACTAAACAAACTGCCAATACCTATAGTAATACATATAAAATCAAAATAAATTCAATATTATGTGAATAACTAAGTTCAAAGAAGATGTTTGTCTGCCCCAAAGCTTTGATGTTATTGTCATTATTTTAATCTAACATTGCGGTAAGATATTACAAAGGAGAACTAATGTTCATACTAATTCTCATGATTAAAACTCCAGATGAATTTTCAAGCAGGTATAAAACTTCCCTTTCTTTGCCCTTTCTTAAGTTCAGTAAAACCATCTGTTTGCATTTCTAATAATTAGCGACCATAATAGACACAGTGGCTACACTCTAATGTTTACGATGCTCAAATGTTAATCGTTAAAAGTTATTTGAAAAGCCAGCAAAAAGCGATGTTTAATGTATAAGTTATTTTTGATATTAAAAAGGGATGGCATATGTACTCAATTGCCATTGCATGGTATAACGATAAATGACAAACAGCAACAGTTAACTTGAAAACTGACAATAGACAAGTGTAAATGCCTGAAGGAAAACAATAAATTTCACATAAAGTATAAAACCTCACTGGTGGGAGTCACTGATAGGTTAAGTACCTAACGTTTAAAACAATGAGATGACATGAAATATAAAAAATGCAAAGATTAAGTGTCTGTAAACATTTTGATGATGTGTGGCATCAATGGGATGGGTAAAGATGTGTTTATTCCAAATGACCTTTGACATCATACCATAATAACATCACCACTTCAGTTCATGAATCATTTGATTGATTTCTTCAAAAGACAAGAATTTGTTGCAACAATTTGCAAAATTTGTAATTTCTGATATGAAAGAGAGTACCATTCAGCATGAAATGCAACTATTACAAACAACTAATGAAAGGACCATGTGATGATAACACCAACATATTATATATCCCATATGATGTCATAGCTGAAAAATCACAACCATTGATTATGTGACAACCACCACATAAGAAACACCACACTGTGTGATAGTTCAATGAGTGATCATGTGATAGCTCCAATACTACAACCATTGATCATGTGACTGTTACATCATTACTAGAACTATGTCTTGTGATAGCTCCACTCATCGTATGACAGCTACACCATGACAAGCATCATATCATGTGATAGCTCCAGCGATATAGCCACTGATCATGTGATAGCTACTAGCAGATGTTCAAAGCTCTTCTATATAATTACGTGTTAACTTGCCATTCTATTACAATTCAACATGTGACACCTACCACATGACAAACATCATATATCATGTGATATCTCTAGTCATATAGCCACTGATCACGTGATAGTTACTAGCAGCTTTTGTGACAGCTATTGATAGATGTTTAAAAAACACCTCTTTATACATGCGGACCTGCTACTCTACCAACAACTGTCAGTAACATTATTCGGTGATCATGAGTCGATTTCAGTTTATAATATGCTCCAATTGCTCTCAGAGAAACACAAAGTCCCTCTCAAGACTCAAAAATTGATCTTCACAAGAGAGAAGAATCTTCAAAGAAAACAAAGGGGAGAAAAAGGGTAAATGGAAATGAACAGCAGCCAATTTTAAGGATAAAATGGATTTAAATTGAAGCAGTTTGGAAAACAAAAACTATAAACAGTATTTTGAAAGTGGCAGACGTAAAAATTGTAACCAAACTAAGTTGGGAAGTGATTGCTGAAGTGTTTGCAGAGAGGGCAGTATAAAGATAAAACCTGCAAACCATCATAAAGCTATTAGCCTTTATACTTCTAACTTTGTACTTTCAACATTGGCAGCAAAGATGGTCGGTCAACAAAGTAACTAATTCCACTTTTCACAAAGAGCAATGAAGATGTCCTCTTTGATATAAACTAGATAAGTTTAAATTTTCTTGACTTTCCATGTCCACAAACTCTTTTAAATGTCTCTTCAGGGGTAACAGAAGCTTTGTTTCATAGAAATCAGTAAATTTATTTTTTCTTCCATCTAGTAATGACTCTTGTCTGTCATTCCATATACCTGGCAATGACGGGATTTCAGAGCCTTAATGTTTTGGAATGTCATGAGAGTTTAAGACAACTCGGGGCCTGTAAATTGAAGTATGTAAATTGCTTTAATTAAATATTTCTGTATAATTTTGTACAACTCTTTTGAAATTGCATCCATTTCTGTAACTATTTGACATCTTTATCACTATTTTAATAATTTTGCAGTGAGTGCGTAAAATGGACAATCTTTGCGATCAAAGTGTGTGGGTACATTTCGTGACAATTATCCAAGAGTTTTTTATCATTCCTGAGTCACTGATGGTGAGATACCAAAGATAGCAAGTTAAACATTCTGGACGTTTTCAAGCCTATGATCTTGCAAGTTAAAAAAGCATTCAAAAGCTATATGATATGTGAGGGTGTGAATTACAAATGTTCACAAAATCTGTTTTTTCTAATTTCAGCAGATTTGTCTACCAAACTATTTAAAAATTAGCAGAACGTTTTATTTAAAAGGCAAATCAATCACACATAATTTTCATGCATTAAAATTCAAGGGTAGTTTCCTTGGCGACACAAACTTAGCCATTGGACATAATAAGCTTCTGGCAAATGGTGAGCATTTTCTACAGTTCATTTGTGAGTTTCAAAGCAAAGAAAGAGAAAAAAGGCTGTTCAGAATGAAAAATCACCCAACTTTGCACAGGTATTAAATCACCAATTCTAGAAGCACTTTTATCATCATATTATGTTAGCTATTATTTAACAAAAAACTTTATTTACACAGAACAGGTAAAGTGGAAGAGTCACAGCGTTTCCACCTGTGCAATCCGATTTAGGATAAACTTGGCAGTTTAAAGAACCTCCTTGGAAAAAGGGGAAAAAAAGATTGTTCTCTTGATAAATTATCAATTGAAAATTGCTCTCCGCACAGCAGCTATAAATAACACAGAACACATCTTCTACTGATACACTTAATAAACCACCTTCCCACCTGCCTGCACCTTAGAAGTTACAACTTTCCAAAGTACTCATTAAATGATGCGATCTTCCTCAGGCTCTTCCCCCTCACCCCCCCTCACCCCACCCCCACCTCCCTTCTCCATGTCAAATTGACACCTGTCTACATTATTAATCTGAGGATTTCATATTTCTGCTTTGATTTTCACAGCTACTGATTTGCAAGAAATGATGGTTAACACAGTACAACTTAAGGTTTTAAAGAAAGCATTACACTTGTGAATGACAGAATGGGCTACAAAGTAGGTTGTAAAACCTTTGGAATTGGATTTTTAAAAATATTCATTTTCTAATCGAGCCATGTTAATGGAGTCCAAACAATCAAATACATCCGTATATTATAGTGCTTATTATGTTGGATAAGACCAGTTTTCTCATCTTCTATTAAAAAAATAAATTATAAAAAACCAATTTACTTATTGTTCTACTGCAAAAAAGCTTAACTTTTTTAGGTGGGGGGAGGGGGGTGGGGGAGGGTGCAATGTTGGTGAGTTGTAATAGGTACCCATTGAGATAAAAAACAAATGGTAAATACATAAAAAAAAATAACAACAGATAAACAGACCGACAAAAACTAAACAGATCAATCAGACGAGAAGATAATAGTTGATGGTTTAGGAGCAGAGGTTTCAGCTGGGCGAAAGCAAAGCTTGCAGAATCCAACTAATTAACCAACCACTTACCATCGACAGGAAACTCACCTAAGCCCCTCGGAGCGATACCGCTCCTACTTTCAGGGTTGTCGATCCAGTAGTAGTACTTGAGCGTGTGCATGAGTTGCAGTACGGTGCTCACCCTACGAATGTTGGTGTAGATCGACGCCTGTCCCACAAACTCGTTGGCGAGAAACGTGTATAGTGAGATCTGGACCTGATGCCAAAAAAACAACAGAGAGAGAGAAAATGTCGACCACATTGATCAATCCTGCGATATATATTTATTACCAGCGCCATATCAAGTTTTCTATTCTATTGTCAAAACTGTCTCATTAATACTTTCACATGACACAACACAGTGAAATAAACAACAAAAGTGCCCAAACAATACAAAACCCTTATTTTCAAATTTTAGTTCTCTTCACCCACTTTACAACTTGATGATGACAAGAACAACCACAAAACAACCAAAATATTCAATGAAAATCACAATTTATTTTCTCCGCCTTTTTTTCTTTTGATTGATCTCTCGTGGAAGGATGGCAAACAAATTTGTTTTAAATGCATGGTTCCATTAATTGTCTAAGTTCAAGTCTATTTCATTTGAATCAAATCACATCAATGTTTAAGGAGACAGAAACATAATTCAATATTCATCAATTGTTCCATAATAATTCCATAAAATCACTATTGAAAAATATGTGAAATTTGGGTTCTTGTCGTGCCCTTCTAATATTTTTTTGCAGTAAGTAGATAAATGTTAAGAGACCTTTGTAGGTGTATGGATCCAGAGAGCAGGGTTGAACAGGATGTGATCAACGAGATGGCGCAGTAGTTGAACACCACTGGGCAAGTTGTTGAAATGTTTGGCAAGATCAAGAAAGGTCTCCAGGGCGCTCTCTGTGATGTGGTTCGTGCCAGCCTGTATGCCAAAAAAAAATATAAAAAAAATAAAAAATTGGATATGTAAATGCCTCTTAAAGTATCGTTTGGAGTCAGGTCAACAATTTTTACCAAAACTAGCAAGTACTACCCAAAATAGGATTTGCAATTGTTCAAACCTGTGACAATCTGTTAGTTTCTCATCAAGTGAACGTTAAAGTTAATAGTAAGGAACGACTCCACTCGAAAGTAAAAATTTCATCACCCATAAACTGTTGTTCGGAGAACTAATCACCATAATAATGAACATGTAAGAAATTGTGACAACTTTGATCATTTCCATCATTATTTCAAATGAAAATGACAAAAGTCAAGCTAATGAATTCTTACTTATAACAGTTATGGCATTACAGTATAGGAGTAGTATAGAAGACTGTGCCATTCGATTTGGAAGTACAATATGAAGGTAAATTCAGTCTGCAGTATGTACTTGCATGGGATACTCATATGGGAACATCTACCACATTGTGGAGGTAGGACTCAAGTTTGGTGTTTTCATGTCACAGCATGCAAAGAATTATCACACTGTACAGGACTGAGAGTATGTTATGAACTTTTCAAGTGGCATAGGAGATGAAATCCATCTTTTAACTTTCACCGGAGAGTTTTACAAAGAGCTACCCAGGTCATGCAGATATAACACTAGGAATGTACATGCCAGCTCTGACATGCAATTGTACTTGTGAAAGCAAAAGTTAGCACAAAGTAATTAAGCTATCAATAATAAGCTCCCTCCTTATCTATTCCACCTAAAACCCCTCCTAAACCCTTCCTTCCCAAATCTCCTCCACCCCTACCCCTTCACAATCCCTTCACCCTCTCCTTGCTCCCACTACAATTCAATCATTAAGAACGGCATCTTTAATTCCAGAGATATCTCGCAGGCTAGCATAAAGTTTTATCGCTTCCTCAAAATCTCAATATCTAGAAGCAACCAAAGCAATATTTTTGTCTTTTATTTTTTGGTTTTTTGTTATATATTTAAAAGACCCTATACCTTCTGAAGTAGATATCCCAGCATGATGAATCCACGGCCATGAACCATCTGTTGCTGAGTCGACATGGACTGCTTCAGGAGGTCACAGAGAAAACCCAACAGCAGGGTCCTGAAAGGTGGATGGGGGAACAAAGAGGTGCAAGTCAGAAGGGGAAAACATTGTGGAAGTAAAATAAAAGTGGTGAATAAAATCAAGAAACTTCCATCTTTGTAGTTAGCACGTGATAATCCAAAATGAAACTGGAAAACATGATTTAAACTTGAACTAGGTAGGTTGGAAACATTTCTTATTCGTTAATTTTGTATCTGAAGAAGAGTTTACTTATGGACAATATTCCATGTAGACTTTACTCAAGATAATAAAGTTTTGGTTTTGTTTACTTGTATCTTACTTTATACACCAGTATTTTAGAAACAGACAATGTGAAACTCAAGAGATACTCGATTACACTAAGTTTAGTTACCCCAACACTAACACTTAATACTTAATCCATATTGCACAGCCACTTTTGTATTCTAGCACCTTTTTGCTTTCCGTAGAATAATGAGAAAGCACCTCAAAAGGGCACAAGCAGACTGAAACTTGAAAATGTCACGAGCAAGTTATAAACTGCACCTAATGGATCTGAAAGTACCTAATGTCTTTCAAATGTCAGATAAAAATATACTAAGAAAGCTGATATCTGGGTTTCATCAATCTGTCTCGGAGACTAACCCGATTTCAAACTCTGTTCGGCTGCGTGCATCGGCGCCCTCCTTGGCGTCGTCTGGCGATGCTTGCGGAAAGTCCAGTTGCGTGAAGAAGGGAAAGACCATGTGGATACCCCCGATGGAATGAAGAGTACTATGTATGGAATGTGTCACGATAGAACGTACGTCCTGACGAGAGGCAAAGCAAGACGATTACGATCGTTAAAAAAAGAGTGTATTTGCATGACAGCGAAAATTTACAGAACTCTCATTAATGCATCAGGGATGAAATGGAAAAAATATACAGGATTAATTTATTAAATATTGCGTTTTTTATTTCAAGTGGAAAATATCGATGTCAGTACCAGTGTTTTCAATGAATAAAAGCAAGATGCCAATTACAATAAATTAATGAATAAATCCAGTCACTGGATCAAGGGAATATGTCTGCATGCTTTACATTCAAACAATACAACAATTTTTCACGACCTAATCAACTTTGTGAGAGAATTTCTTTTTTTTAAGTCTACTCCAAGTTCAATATGCCTCTTTTAAGTATATATGAAGGGTACCGTGTTGGAGGTGAACAAGTTTGTTTGTTCGTAAATTTTACACTTATATGCACACACTGTACAAATGTTATTTT
>KN892307.1:16211-41633 GCA_000934455.1 Apostichopus parvimensis
TAGAACTTAACAGCAGCTGTATGAGAACACATGTTTATAAGCCACGACAAGAGTAAATCCCCCCAAAAAATGTCATGAAAATTCATGAGACATTAGTAGTCGTGGTTCCCAGTGGAGAGGAAAGTGTTGTTGTGAGGCATTGATTTTCACTCACTGCCTGTTATTTGTCCTCAGTAAGCTTTCCTTGTGTTTTGATTCTTAGGTGAAGAAGTTTATTTTTTATATAGAAACAGAGTCTTAAGGTCAATTCGAGAGAAGAGATGAAATGGCAAGGCTTTTACGTTTTATGCTTTTACGTTTGAAGTTTCTTGAGAGTGAAGGTCTTTTTGCTTTCTTTTTTATCTTGTAAAAGACAAGTTTATCACCCACCTGGACCATGAGTGCATGAGGGGAGTGAACAAAGTAGGAGAAGTTTCCCTTTGGTGATGAATCCAGACAGAGTTGTGACTCCGTAGCGGCCGGGTTGTACAAGAAGACGATACTCTGAGTCAACTTGCCATCGTAGAGGACCTTCTTGTAGGTATCTGGCAGGCTGATGTCACTCTCCGATGGGAACTTGAAGTGGTTCTGGAATCGAAATGGATGGAAACAAAGAAAAGATCACTTTCAAGTTCAATGACCTTCCCAATGGAAATTCACTTTCAACCAGCCTTAATTAAGCAACAAGCTGAGTTTGCAGAGAATATTTTCAAATGAGCTGGAAACAGAAATTAATTTTGCTAGTTTGGTTCGTTTAATGTCTCCACAGATCCTGGAAATCGACGGTAAATCGACAGAAAATCGACAGACATTCTAATTCAAGCTATTCAAAAGATTAAACAACTATAACAGTAGACCTACCACATGTTCATGCGAACTATACTAAGCCAGTATACTTTTAATGTCATTGAAAGTAGTACTCAGTTGAGTGGTCAATGGAGGTAAATGCCAAGTGTCATACCAATGTAGAAAAGTAACAACTTTGAATGTTTAGAGTGTATTTGTAAATGTTAAAATGTCAAAGTTCATGGACTAAGTCCAAAGCTTATAAAACAGACTTGACATTTGGCGGGTGTATAACAGAGTGCCACAGGAGTGATGACATCACAGTAGTCAGTCACATGACCAAACTTTGGGATGAGATCAGCTTCTATGAGGATTTGCCCTCTTGTATTTCATCTTTTTTTTTTCACGGACTGACATGTTTATTATTACCTCATAAAGTACTGAGTCTATGCAATCCTAAGCAATGTTTGCAAATGGTGTCAAATTGTACCTGGCATTAGTAAGCCACTGATGTATCGATAACTTTGGGGAAAGTAATAAACAGAGAAGGTATTCTGGCTGGAATTCCTCAAAATTCAAAAAATATTAAATACGAGATGTGAGAGAAGAATACGGTAGTTAAAGCTGGAATGAGACCCTTTTTGGGTAAAGCTCACGTGGCTTGGACAAATGAAACCACTGAACAGTGAGAGGACTGGCAGTAAATATAATTCACAGATCTGTAAAATTACCATAAAATGTAAAAAAAATATATATACTCATTGAATTTACAGCAGAGATAGTAGAAGCAGACTATAAAATTCACTTTATGGAAATTTTAACATTATGGAAGGGAAGAAAAACAGAGAGGACTAGTGATGAAAGAGGCAGCCATCGACTCCTCTCTTTGCATCATGATGTAAAAACGATCCATCCCTTGGGAGCATTTATAAACCATCTCGTTGTAAGCCTTAATACACTACATGCGGTCAATGTCTACTGGATTGCTTATTACAGAGAGGTTCACAAAAGGGATCCGGCTATCTGATATGGATAATGCTTACATTAGACCAAACAAAAACTGGAAAAGCTTTCAAAACAAGCTGTATACACATATTTTTTTATTTTCTATAGTAAAAACAAATGACTTATTTTTTATTACATTTTCATACTTTTACTAATATATGCTGTTTTATTTTGTAAAGCAGCATTTGGCATTGATCTTGGTAATTCTCTGATATATTCCAATGATACTAAAAATAACTTTGCAGTTCATTAGCTGGTTTCTCTGTGTCAGGCTATTAAACATTTTCTCTTGACAAGCCCTCCGGGGCTGTAGCCAATTGTACAAAATCCAATCTAAAATATCAAGTACTTAAATCCCATCCATTAAAATATTTCCATTTTGACTCTGTCCCAGGGGACAAGTAAGTTTTCAATCAACATGCAGTGTTCAACAATTTTTCACACTTTCTGAATAACATCGCTGTGTTGCGATGGCAAATCCTCCAGATAAATAGTTCTAACAGGGAGCAGTTCGTTGGTTTGCTTAATGAGCTGTGTTCATAATTACAAGTACATCAAATCATCCCAACCAACTACGGACTGGTTAGCTCAGTACACAACTAGTACTACTGAGGTCCCTTGGTAATTTTCAGTAGATATATATATATATATATGGGACAGAGGTAACATGTCTCGTTTAAGTAAGAACAATCCTCAACCGATACGCAGTTGTCTGTAATTTTTCAAACTTTCGGATCATCCAACATGCGACAGAACCTATCAAAATAGATTTGTTGTTTTGTGACATAGATATCTCCTGTGAGCATGCCCCCTCTGTGGTACTTTACCTTGTAGTTAGGCCCAAGCCTATATATCCCTGTGATTTGCTGAGGTGACAGTGCCTCGCTAAAGAGATAAACCGATGCCATTTGTCCTGCAAATGTCCTTTCCTTATCGGCAGAGGGAGCTGAACCCAAGAAACATTTATCAAATGGCTGTGAGATTCAAAAAAAAAACAGAAATTAATGAGAATCAAAAACACTAATATCTATAGAATTTGTCCAAAAATGAGCTCACAGATTTTTTACATCGATTGGTTGAAATGTCAGAGAACCCCCCTCCACCCCCCCCCCCTTCACTTTGCCTACCACTAACTTTGTATTCCGAAAATGTCTACCATTGACAGAGAGTCAAATAATCAATAAACCTAAATCATCAACTTAAATACACAATAAACCCACCATATTCTTAAATTATCATTACTTCAGTCAGATGGAGAATCATGAAAACGAGAACTATATTATAATCTTTTTTAATAATTTATATTATTTCCTTCTTCTTTTAGTTGACTTCTTTCATACTTAGAACATTACATCCAAACAATTTATTTGAACCAGACTAGACGGGTAGGTTTAGTGTAATATCTCTGTGGCACAGCTACACGGCAAAAAAATAGCCTCATTTCATCTGACTTGTATACTATTTTATTTATACTTTCTTTTCTTTTTTCTCCCCATTTTTATCATCTCAAAGGTAATCACTGCTTGTATCTGATCTGCTTTGTGAAATACAAACACACTGAATTAAGTAGAATTACCAAACATTTATCTCTCTCTCATCAGTTTATCCCTAATATAAGAAAATGAACCCTCTTTCCTCTATTTTTGTCTGTGGAACTGAATCCTCGCACTGCGCGGTGTATATTAACGTTCCAGGTTTAAGAAGTGGGAAATGCAATACTTTGATAAGCAGAAACATATATCCTGAAGCATGATTTGTGAGATACCATCTATCACATAGTCTAGAGTCTCTTCTAGAAAATAGAAATCCCTGTGTGAATCTTTTATAATTCTCTCTCTATCTCCCCGCCTCGATATACTATTCTGGTGAACGTGAGGTATTAGTTCTTATTACAATAAAATCACATTTTCACATCAATCATGTTAACCAAGGAATGCTTTCACCCAAACACATTTTCTAGAGGAGCAGTGTCATTATTAAACTAATGACTCGTTTAACATAATGACTTTGCTTTTAACATGTCAATGTCATTTGGTATCAACTAAATCACTTTCAAAATAAGAAACAGTCTGCATTACTCAGCAACAGTAAGAAGCTATCAAAAGCTTCCAAAAATATAAAAACAAGTATGAATTTAGAAATAGAAAATGTAATCGATCCATAAAAACTCATATTGGGTAATTCAGACTCATGCAGACATGTGTTTCTATGGCATTTTACAACACTAATATAGCTCACATATCAAAATAAACCATGAGGACAATATGATCATTAGTAAAGAGAAGATTACATGAGATGAGTAAATACTACCGGCTTCTGAAAGCTGTTTTGTACAAACCTTATTGGCAGTCACTAAGAATGAATTATTCCATACAATAATGCAACATTTTGCTAACCCTTAAGACCCCCTAAACGTTCATACCAAATCATCAACAAAGCTTTGGAAACATCTCCCATGTGCCACTCCAATTTTTTCGCTGAAAATCCACCTTATTGTTCCGGAATACACAAAGCAAAGTCACAGGTAACTTCACCTCCATAACCTTGAGTGGTTCGAACGTTACGGCCCTCTAAAAGTAAGTTATTGCGCAATAGCATAAGGGAACGATCTGACCGTGGAATTTTAGCAAAATTGGAGTCGGGTCACCTGGAGACCACTTGGTGACATGGCGGCATGGAATGACCCCTGGGTCCCTCCCAACCCCCCTTCCCTCATCTCCATCCCTTCCCTCATCAATAACGATGCCCCTACTTCTAGCGGTTCTTCCACTTACATCGCTCGTATTGATATTCCACTGCATTTCTCCTGATGACACCAGTTGACCGTCCACGTAGCACTTGATCTCACTGGTTCTCCAACGGTTGTAGACGTGCACTATGGATACCATGTACCACTGTGAGAAAAACAAAGGAAGCCAATTAAAATGCAAACTTTCAAGCATCTGTTATAAGATGTGATAAACTTTTGTATATTGAGTCTTTCTGTATGTACTTGAACTCTGCACTTACATTCATTACACTTATATGCAGTTCTTGTATGTAGATCTCTCGAATAATTATGACATCTTCCCAGACTTATCCGATTAATCGCTCAAATATTCAATGCCCAACCCCATCCTACTCCCCTTGCATCTACTGTGCGTAAGTTGAGTAATATTACATTTCATAACACAGTACATTGCAAGTCTCTACTTGACAAATTCGATTAAAATCGTCAGACCTATCCACTCTGAGCTATTGTTGTTCATTTTCTTTGTCCATGACATGGTACAGTCTTCTTCTGGACTTACCTTGTGTGGTTGAAAGTCAAACTTGACGCAATGCTGAAAACCTTTTCCCTTGACCTTGACAGAGGTCACGACCAGGCACGACCCCATGAAGTGACCGGAATAGCCGACACCCTTGCCGGTCCGAAAGCTTTTAGGGGGAAACAAAAGCTAAATATTAAACTGAATGTATGATAACTACAGGCACATTGTGAAATAGTAGATGATGGAATTTAATAGAAAAATATATTATGATATAACCAGATGAACTTCTGCACTGAAATATTATTTTCACCCAAAGTTAATACCACGTACTTGTATAGTAAGATATCAGGGCATGAATTTAAGTTCAGAAGAAGAAGATACTTTTTTAGGCAAGTGAGAAATTGCCTTGGATTCTCATTGAAAATGAAATTTTCAGCTCTCAAAGGGTCACCAAAGCAATTTAAAATAAATTTTAAAGGGCCGGTTTTTTTTCCCAAGTCATATAAATCATGTACGGAAATGACACAAAGCTGGAACTTTGTTATATTCTACAAGTCTGATTAAGCGTACTGTCAGACAGACATCACACAGGCTCAACCATTTATTGAGGATTCCCACCGATCTACCTCATGGCTGTTTCTTGTAAAAACGTTGCTGGAGTTTTTGACGATTTTTGAGCCCTGATTTTAGTTTAGATACTGAAGTTTTAATGTCAATATCACTGCAAAAAACACACAGAGTGGCACATCAGTTGTCTGCCTTCAGTAATGGGCAAATCTCAGGGCAGAACTGCAAGTGGTAGGGACACCATGACAAAGTTCTGTTAATGCTGTTGGTTAATTTGAGCCACATTAGAAATGACTAATTATGTGTTGGTAATCAAAAGTACCCTATCCAGGGTGGCCCGAATTTGTCCTCAATTCCAAAATTCAAAATGTCCCAATCTAGATGCTTTTTTCTTACCAGTAGAGGTATGGTTTGTCCCTTTCGATGTTGGAGAGAGGCTCCACCCTGAACCATGTTGAAAAGGTGAAACCGTTTTGGTATGGCCATGTCTTGATTGGTGGCAATGCAATTGTCTGATGAAAGATTAAAAATGAAATCATAGTTAACAATTCAAAATTATTCATTCAGATGGCATGGATACTATATTGTATGTCTTAAGTTTGCTCTTTGCTATCTGTTCCCATTCTTATCTTTTTCGATTCCCTTTCTTACCTTTGATACAAGTGCAAATGAATCTCTTGTTATTATATCCATTGACATTCTTCAATCTATTTTTTCTGGTAGGACACTTCATTCCATTCCTGCATTTTCCATGCTTTTAACATTGTCAGGGAAATGTTTTTACTGTATGAAAGTTTTTTTTTTGTTTTTTTTAAGTAAACCAAGATCACCACCACCACAAAAGAGTATTTTATCACTTGATTTATTAATTTTTACTTGCTTCAAAATTAAAAGATTCATCAACAACGTATACACAAAACAATCATGCTAAACCTAACGTCAAGCCGGTAGTCCAAGCTAGCTCTCGTGCATTCCTGAGAATGGATTATGAGGGGTGAGGATATGGTGGGTCCAGGCTCATTACTCATGGAAGGTCCTGACCCTCCTCATTACATCAGCGAAAGTCTCCAAAGTAATACTTTCGGCTATGTATGTATAACAATACTTCCCTGTCTCCTATACATAAAAGCAGATGAAAATCTCAGCTAAGAATACACACTGTGTTAACCCTGCCGAGTGGACGTAGGCAATGTACCCTAAGTGGGTCTCCAGGGGGGCACTGTGCTACAATGTTACCAATTTGTTGTTCATCTAGTTAGATCAGAATGTGTATACATATAGCAGACAGGTATCAAATAGACACTAGTGAAGACATCTCCTTTCCAACTGTCAAATAACGTAAAGAACGGCAAAGAATACAATTCTTCCTTTTGGAAAAACTTTGCTCCGTTAGGCACAAATGAGTCCACTCATTCTGTGTTACACCTAGAGCAATTCCATGTATTAGTCTTTCTGTGTTTTCCTTTCCCTTTTCTCCACCTAACGGCATCCTCTCTACAAGCCTAGCTGTTACTCATTTCTTTTGCTAAATTTGTTAGTATTCACTACCATAGAATTACATTTTACCTTCCCTCCTTCGATTCCAATACTAGCCCCTGATAATAACCTCGAAACCCTTCTCATGACATCATTATTTTCCCTAGTTCGTAGTCAATATTATGAAGACCAGGCAAAACTCTGCTACAAGACATTACTGGCGAGACGAGTGGGTGTTTCCTCCTTAATGCTTTACAGTAACCTAAAGCACTTGTCTATGAGGTGCCAAGTAGGACAAAAATCTAGACTAATCAATTGTCAAAATCCACAGGCACTTATCGCGTCTTTTCCTGAGCTAATCCACGCTAACATCTAAGAGAGAGTTCTCTTCCCAATCAACAACTCTCAAGGTAAAGTAATCGTCTCTGAAGCTTCAAATCCATTACAAGAGGGTTCCTAGGCATCCATGGCTGACAGAATTAAGCCTCTCCATCCCACTCATCCGATCGTCGGAAACAACCTGTGAAAGGTTCGTCTCGTAAACGACTCTGGTTCGACAAAAATGTTCTCTGAGAGTAATCACGTCCCTTAGTACATTTTCTGCTCTATTTCCTCAAAATGTGTTTTTACTAGTTTCACAACAACATGCTGAGAACAATTTTTTAGTTTTGCTGTTTTCTTCCCATTTCCTTGAATGTTTTCCATGTGAGATCTTGTTTTTGTTTTAGTCGGATCAATTTCGTGTGTCATTTCTAAGAGAGTAATCTGTAACATGTCAATTTAAGCAACGTTCAAGGAAAGATAAAGCAATAGAGCAATTAGGCGGGAAGAAAAGGGGGGATACCAAACGAGAATGGGGAAGGAAAAGTTGTTAATTTTAACCAACTTGTATCATTATATTTTCTTATGTTCTCTTCACTACAAATCTTTTCGTCTGTGGTAATCTTTGCTACCAGTTACTTCAAGTAAACATACAGGCTGAAAAATGAATCAGTGTATGTGAGGCAAGGTTATCAAACCTTAAAAAATAACAAGTAATACTTATACTTTGCTTGATGAATGATCAAGCAAATCCAGAAGCTATTTTGATCAAAATTTCTTTCACAATTGGATGGGTAAGCTGCCACCAAAAATTTAAAAAAAGATGTGCTAACCAAATCATCCGCCAATGTTTGCCCCAATATAGTCTCGCCACCCAAACACAGTTTGTAAAGACTCTACGTTTGCCCACCAAACCATTTCTTTTCCGAATCCTCTTTAAACCCTTTTTAAAACCCTCTTTGAACCCTCAGTTAACCCTCTTTTAACCTTCCCCAATCCTCCATTCCTTAGAAACCGGTTCTTTCGAGGATGATAATGGACACTTTAGAAGCCACGGGGCAGGGGGGGGGGGAGAATGCAACCACTATTTTCATCGAGGGATTAAGATCAATCCCCTGGGAGGGGATAATACTACTCAAGGACGATGCATGTGGGTCTTAGACTAACCATGGAGCTATAACCGGTTATAGCTCCATGGACTAACATGGCTTTAATCTTGGTAATTAGACAACAGCCCTCAGAATATAACACAGTAACCTTCTTCAATTATGAATTATTAATCAAGCAAACTAACTGCGCTTTCGGTTTACTCTGACGTCTGCAAAGCTATCTGAACTTTAAAGCAAGATGAGATATTTCATAAAGGTTTCCATAATACCCAAAATAATCTAAAGAGGATAATTGTATACCATATATACAAGGTCTAGAATGGACTTGCAGAAATAATACGATTCCAATGTTGATTAGAAAAATATCTACTTGAGGATTGGCCATGAACATACTGCTCTTTATTGCTAGAGGATACACTAACCCATTAGAAACATTCTCATGAAAATTAAGAAATAAAAATTTTCATCCATTGGTAATAATTAGCATTTCTATGATTAAAGGCAGAATATCAAAACAAGTTTGAACATTAAGTCACTTACAATTAAGCAACAGCCACATGTGCAAACATAACGGCAAATACATCATAAACGCACTCACTCTTTACTGCTGGAGTAACTGGCCTGATTTACAACCCCTCCCCCCAAACTCTCCCCCCCCTCCCTCCTCCCCTATGATATTTTCCAAGCATATACATCCAACAACTTTCAAATGTAAAGCGGGCAGTTAGCACACATCCAATAGCTAATATTATTTATATTCCCTACAAATGAAACCAGGTACATGTAACAGCACACCCAAAACTACAAAGAAATCAATCCCGGCCTTATCATACTTTCCCACTGAAGAGCAGCCCGGACACATTAACACTTCATTAAAGGCAACAAGAAACCCAATTCTTGAATGAAACGATCCTTTACATTCAATATTTAATACTAGATCACACTCTAAGGAAAGCCCTGTCTTAATACTGCAAAGAAACTTCCTAACAGTTGTAGTTGACCAAATATTTTTACACTGTTATTCACCCACTCTCAAACACTAAATAAAGAAACGCTCCGTGCATTCATAACCAAATATACTCTCTCGATGAAAATATGGCCCACACCCGATACTACTGTACAACAAGACAGTCTCTACCACTCAAATAGAAGACTATGTATGTACTTAATCTACAGCAAAGTAACCAGGCGTACACAGAAACTTGTACTGTAACCTACTGGTGACAGTGTTAATCCAACCAGTCAAATCTGCCATAATTTCGAATTGATTTTCAACTAATCCACTTGAATGCATTCTGCAATTCAGTGGTCTTGCGTCCTAAACCAGTTCTGAGAGCCGACTTGTCTTGTTTCATTAGATTATCGCTTCCGTAATGCAGATGGGATTTTTTTTTTCTTTCCTACTCCGCTCATCAGCTTGAAAAGAAAACAGTTACTCCATCCGTTTGAGCGGTAATTGAATCTCTCCTTTGCATTGAGGAAAGAAACACTTTCTTACCTTAATTTTGCACAATTCCCCGAGTATATACGTATCTAACCTGCTAAGTGCCAAACTAGTGTTGAGTGCTCATAAAAAAATATTTAGTTGGCCTTGGTACTGACCAAAAATTTGATCCATTAGCTTTTTTTATCAATCCCTTTAGAGTGAGTCAGGACTTCTTGATTTGTTACAAATTGACTTGTCTGTAAAGATGGAGTTGACTAGTTTTCTCTCCCTGTTAACTCTAAACTTACTGTTCAAGAAGACACTCTATAATCTACAGCTTGTTTACAAATTGTCCTTTACAAACAGTTCGTTTACAGACCTCATCATCTCGTACACTAGTAACTCCCATTCAAAATATTTCCAACCGGAAATTCTGCACGGTCAGCCTGTCGTCACCATCTTCACAAAAATTAATTCCAACTGCTATCAATGTCTTCACACAATTTATCGGAACAAGACTCCCTCCCCGAAGAGCAACCCGATGGGGGGGGACGTCGTAAATTCCTTCAGATTTGGTGTAGGAATTATTTAGTTGACCTACTTTACACCTCTGATTATACCAGCTTCCAGCCAGCAAAGTAGAACAGAACCGGAGATAATCTACCTCCACGGTTACTGTTACCAATTCACTATTTGTTTTTTGTCCATGTTTGGGCTAGAATTTCCTCCGAATTCATCACAGGGTATATTCTGATGTCTGGCTGACTGTGTCCATCTTACATTATCCTCTCTTGAGTATACTGCGCCATGTGAGATTAAATTGGGTAACATCTTGGAATCCTTAGAGCATCGCAATATCCGCTTATTTTTGTAGCGTTTTAATTTTGTATCTCTGTAATTTTGTATGTTTTATTTTTGTAAAAAAGATTCCAACTTTGAGTTAAAATGTTGAATTGGAAGCCACCCGACATGTAAGTTGTAATCATAAGCCCCAAGCGGGCTTCTTCCACATTTGTGGTCACTTATGCCTCATAAAAATAACTAAGTTGATTATTGTTATTCTTAGAGTTATTGTAATATAATCATGAATACACCTTTTTCGCTATGAAAGAAAGCCTTTGATCAATAAATATTCCTTATTTTTTGAAATACTGTACAAGTGATAACATTCAAAGACTCAATATACCGTTATGCTTAGCTTTGTGGAGAACAATAGAAGACAATATTATTGCCTGATTGTATTTCTGAAAAGAGATTTTCAGTTTACGAAGAATATTGCTTTAAGAATACTTACCGAACCATTCTTTCCTGGGAAACTAAAGAACACATCCGGACCATGTTTCTTTGGGATCATTCTGAGGGCTTTAAGTAACTTTATGGAGTACCTTGGCTGAAAGAAAACAAAGAGAAGAGATACAAAAAATAAATCTCTAAATTAAATTTAAAAGGCTACAGAAAATAGAAAACATGCATATCTCAAAACTCTCTCAATTTAAGTATCACTCCTCCCCCCCCCCCCCCCCCCTCCCACTTTACTTATTGCAATTAAGGTGCCTTATTTTCTTGCCTGTAATAGTATATTAATATTTTATGAAAGAGAACATATTCAGTTTAAAAGATGACTATAATTTAACACTTGTTAAAGGTTGGTTCATGTCTTGGAGGATAACCAAAACAGACTTTTCTGGTTTGGGTATGATCTACCAATGACCTATGATGAAATAATACTAGAGGGCACACACAACTAATGCACAGCCTACAAGGGGCCACTTTGTCAACTGAATGCAAAGTTACAACGCTGCTACAGGCAATTCCAACCAAACTCTCTTATCACTCATTTGCACGAACAAAATCACTGAATAGGAATGAAAATCCTTTTCTTTTTTATCTCAAGCTTTCTACAGACCAATCCTGTGCACTCCCACTAAAACACTGCAAAAATGATTACTACTCATTGAAAGGAATAGATGACATGGATGGACACTTTGAAAGCAAATGGCAAATTGTAGTTGTTAGCTTAAAAAAAAACTTCAATGTGTAGGTTATGCTTTTATATGACACCCCAGATCCCAGACTATACGGCGACCATGAGTGGTAAACCACATACTTCTCTGATTTAATGTTAAAAACTTGATGTGAAAACATGCAAGAAAATCCATCACTATATATATATCAAGTAAAATTTAATCGGAATATACATTTCACTTCTTTTTGGCCAACTATGAAACATTATACACGCTACATAACAGAATGTATGCTTCAGGTATAATATTATCGCATCGTATTCATATGCCAAGCTTTCCTGTTTTTTAAAACAAACTTCTGTTGAATCTGCTTATAGGACTTCAACATTCCACCAGATTTGCCAACAACTACAGTTTCAACAAGGATTTATTTGAACAGGTGAGCATCAAAAGTGGACCAAATTTACATAACAATTATCAAATAAAGCAAATATACATACAGTCATATACACTGTAAGTGGTTCATACTATAGGCAATTGAGAAATGACCCCAAAATTTCTTTATGGCAAAGGAAAAATAAAGTAACCTTGCTTTAAATTTAAAAATATTATAAGAACAATTGTTCTGCATGTTTTATCAACAGCACTCAATCTGTAGTAGCATGTGGAAGGAGGATGTCATGGAGAAAAGACTTCAGGTGCCAAGTGAAATCTTGTTTTTTTCTTTCTTCACAAAAGAAAAGCTACAACCTGAAATATAGCGCACTATCAACATTTTGTTGATGCAAAACAAATTGGAAAAGCCTTAAAACATGAAAACTCATGATATTTTACTTCTGCCTGGTAGATTCAAGAGGAAGAGGGAAGTGGGCTATGAACTGGAAATATGAAGGTGGAAGCAAGGTTCGAAAATGTTACCGAGTTTCCAGGTTAGACAGATGGGAAAGTGCATGATTGAGTGGAGGTAAGGTAGTGTCAAAAGTAGTCCACAAATGAGGCTGCAGCATCATGCAGCCAGGCTGCATAAGAGAGCAAGGCATGTTAATCTATCCACTTCACAGTTTCAGATAATAGGCAAAAAGCTTAAACTGACCACTTCCTTAGAGTGATGGGGTTACATATTAAGGCCACGTCTCAAAACTGAGCAACAAGGGCCTGTACATAGCAATAATGCGTGGAGGTGTCATGAAACCAATACCCACACCGTAAGTACCGTAGTGTACCTATTATGGTAAGTGACACAAGGGTAGAAACATAACATGAAAAAAACATGGAAAACGGAAAGGATACTTATAAAGTGCTTCCTTTTAGGTGACTCAGAAGCAGTTCCAGATGATACAAACCCCCCCCCCCCCCCCCCCGCAAATAAAAAAAACGATCACCTAAGGGAAGGAAATTGATAGAAACGGTTGGGTGAAAATTCCACCCAAAAAATCCCATTGTTTCAGTTCTGAATGGTAGATACGGAAGGAGAAAGTTGGTCGTGTCCGGGAAGTAGTAATGGAGGGCACAGTGCTAAAACGTTTCCAGGCATGTAGCTTAGCTAGATGGAAAAGTGCAAATGTAGTTTGGAGACAGGTAAGAGAGGAAATAAATAAATGAAAAAAAAATTGTACAGTAGGTCGGCAGACATAAATTGATCCATCCTAGCTATGCAGAATATTGCAGCTGCTGCGGCCTTCTTTTTTTGACTCGGTTCCTACGATATTACTACAAGGGCAAGATGTCATTTAGATGAAGCTGAACGTTTTTAGTGGACATACAGAATAAATTACATACGATGGTGATAATCCAACTTTTAATGCTTTGTATTTAAACCTAGTCATTGCAATCTGCAGCGATCAACAAACTTAACTTTAACATTTCCTAACATCTTTTTCTAATGAATTCATTAGTGCTGCCCCCAAACCTCTGCCATCAAATCTTCCTCCTCCCCCCCTCCTTCTCCCCCCCTACAACTTTCCCAAACTAAAATTAAAACATTTCCTTTTCCCACAGTCTGTTCAATTCACAGATTTCTATAAAGCCAATGCCCTACGTGAAGGTCTTTTGTCAAAGAAAAGGCATATCTGGAAAACATAATTTGACACAAATATTTTACACGCTTCTAAAAAAAAGTGGACAGGTCTGAACCACTAGGGGGAACGGTCCCTTTCAAACAACGTGCAACTTACAATTTGCAAAGAGCCGTATGAAAATCAAGCTCACTCATGCAGTAACAAAAAAAATCACTTTCCCATTAAAACTTCACATTGCATTTATGTAAACATTCACCGTTTAATCCTATGGGCAGCTAGCTGGTTCTAGCTCTCAAGGATGTTGATAACAGCTCAAGGGGGCAAACGTCACAACTTTCCAGCTCCTTTTCAAACAAAATTCCCCCCTCAACACTCCACACAATCTATAGGTTAAAGTAGAACATTTTGCCGAGGTCTTCTGTATTCTGCGTGAAGTGTATCAATTATTTGGAAAATTGATCGTAAATTTGGTTACGAAACACCCTTAAGGTGTCAAACTGATTTTAAGGATGTGATCGGAATCCAACGCAATGAAATTTTCGAGAGAAGATTTTTCCAAAGGTCATTGGTAAAAAGGATTGGCTTCGAGGTGGTTCAGAATGTTCGTCAGGCTCGACGATGACATAGATCTCATTTTAACTGCGGAGAGTTTCTCAATTTAGGAGAGAGGAACAGCACATTTATCAACTTATTATGTTAAATGCAGCATGTAGATCCAGACATTCACCTAGGCAATTTTAAAATTTGATGAAATCGGGCAAACGCTAAACTATAACAGTATATGTAACCATGTTGCTGACAAGGAATAAAGCATTCAAACATAGGGTTTAATAGGTTTATCAGCTTTACATGTAATTCACCAATTTCATGTTCATCCCCCAAAAAATAACAAACAGTTTTTATTTGATTAAAAAGCCATCACTGTGAACCTAAAATCTTGAAAAGTGTTACAGAAAGTAATAAGTCACTGACCAACGTTATAGTTGGTTCAATTTGTTTTTTTAAGAGGATATTGCTCATTGAAATAACATCAAAAGAGTTGGGCTGGGAGTAAATGAGAGTGCTTAAGAATGCAATTAGAAAGCTATAGAGACATGTAAGTAAGAACAAGTTAGTACACCAAGATGGTGTCTGATCTGACTTGGGTGTTTGATGAAATGACAACAAAAAAAATAAAAATTTAAAATTTGATGAAATCAGGCTAAGGCTAAACTATAACAGTATATGTAACCATGTTGCTGACAAGGTAATAAAGCATTCAAACATAGGGTTTAATACGTGTATCAGCTTTATGTGTAATTCACCATTTTCATGTTCTCACAAAAAAATTCAAGAACCAGTTTTTATTAGATTTAGAAGCCATCACCGTGAACCAAAACTTGAAAAATGTTACAGAAAGTAATAAGTCACCAACCAATTGTAACTTGCAATTTAATGTACGGTAACCCCATTTCATTAAGTTTTGGTGAGCCATAAACCCCCTCCCCCACCCCCACCCCCGCAAAAACAACACATGACATGCTGTAGCCATATATCATTTCACCAGTTTGATTTATCTCGATATAATTCTTTTAACTGCTATAATGCTTGCTTAACTCATTTTGATGAGAAGAAGTGTTCAGATGAGGATTTTGTCTTACTTTTCCTGATTAAAACAAGAGTCTTTTCCCATCTTTTCCAGACTCCCCCATATTCCAAACGATGTGGGACCATCAAGTAACAATCAAAGCATTAGCTGGGTTTTTCCTTGTGTATAAATCATCAGCAACCACTTCTTCCCTGCCTTTATTTCTCTGACTATGTATTTTAGACAAATATTTCTAACTACAAAGATTTTTGCAGGTGCAAGAAAAGTTAGATCTCCTAACAAACTGCAAAACAAAAAAAAATCTGCGAGCTTATTGAATTCCTTTTAACCCAGTAAACACCTCTTTAGGTCTGGAAGGACCTAATAATGTGATACATATATACTGAATATTCTATGCACACTGCACATCCTTTTACGAAGAAGTTATTAAAATGCAGATTTGGGTTAACTGTGTAAATTTCTCTACAGCTATCATAACAACCTGACTGATAGAAGGCTTACAAGCAATTCATAACATCAAAATGTGTCAAATGTCTTAGGGCTAAAATTATAGGAGGCCACACACACTCTTTCCATCAAATATTTCTCAGTTAGTTCAGAATGTTGGTTAGATCTAAGAAAGATGGACATCCCTATAAACACATTAGAACTGGAAATTTTTCTCATATTACAATTCATGCACAAGTGACCTGAAAGGGAGGGGTTGGTTCATAGCTTATGGTTCTAATGGCCTCGTAAAGGTGCGGAGAAATATCGTTATTTCATGGCACAAAGTATGGGTTTTGTAAACTTGCAGTTCATAATTTTGGCAGAATGTGTCAAATGTGACTCAAGGGGACATCCAGAAAACTCTGAAAGCAGAAGAAACTTCTGGGTGATAGAATTTCATGATTTTTAAATCAAATGGCTACAGGAGAAGAGGATTTAGGAACATTCAAAGAAAATCTGGTTGGTTTATATTTTTAGATAATTTTAATGGGATTACCATTTGGTTGGAATAAATGGGAATACACCAAGAGGTGATAATTTGTTTAGTCTCGTGGGAAGCAATGGCAGAAAGTCTATATGTAATGATTCCACATTCTGGAGTTCCAACTGATAAGTATAAACAGAACTTGCAATAGTAGAAGATGGGTAAACATTAATGGGTGGGAGCAGCCGTGATAGAGAGAACAGTGTTATAAGGTATACTGCAGACATGGTACAAATTCAGACTGAAATGAAACCATGTCCCGCCCGCAGACCCTCTGGGTGGTAGCCACGAGGAGGATTCTTGACCGACAGTGACAGGCATAGAGTAGTACGATACAAGTGAGCGACATAATCGATCTATATGGCTCTGACTGTAGATGTTCGAATATCACAGCTTTTTCAGACACCGGTCATTTTTAAACATCATTATCATCTAGACTCAAGAAATTTGTCTTAAATTTATCATAAATACCAGTTACGGTAGCGTTCTGTTGTCTACGAAACTCCTGTCATCACCTCAAACTGGCAAAGGATTAAATACTATGTTAGTAGTATCAAAGAACTTATCACATTTTTCTCGAGAACGGTCACATACATTGCCAAATTTGACACTGCTAGACTGCAGCTTTATTTGCCTCTAAGATACGTTGCCAAATTTGACACGGTGAGATAGCACCTTTAGTTGCCTGTTAGAAACGGTACAATAATAATAATAATAAATGAGACTTATATAGCGCCAAATCAGTAGACAAAAGTCACTGCTCGAGGCGCTTTACATAGAAAGAAAATCACTACGTCTTAAGCACTTCACTCTACAGCCTCCATTGCCAACCTTGACCATTACAAAAACAGAAGGATGGCAATACCAAGGGAACGAACATAATTATCTTATTAATTAATCTTTATTCGAGAAGGAACCTGCAGGCTCCTCCTCTATGTATTGTTCATCTTCTCTGGTACCATTCAGAGGTACACGCTTTAGGCGTTCTCTGTCACATTTGACGGCTCAAGAAACTCTTACCAAGGATATAAGGATGTAGAGAGATCATATTCCATTCTAGTCCCCAAGATATCAAATTGTAGGATCTGCATATTATTTTGTTTTGTTTTTTCTTGACCAAAATTCAACGATGATCAAATCTGATATACATGTCAGCAAAATTTTGGGTTTTGTTACAACTATAGTCATTTCTACATAAATAAACTATTTTAACTGAGATTTTTGTTTTCTTTCTCTTTACTTAGCTCCTTATAAGCATTGTTCTGACTAAGCATAATTCTTAAAACTTCTCCTATTGCGGTCAGTTTTTAGCGTCTTTCGAACGGACTGTCGTGAAAAGCACTTAAAATATTCCACGTATGACCTCAATTATTGCCTAAAGCTAAATATAACTCATCGAAACACTGTTGTATTATTCATAAAAGAAAATCCTCATGATCATCAAAGTCTTTACAAATGAATGGAACAACACAACAGAAGCTAACAGGTATTCTATCAAACTTAATCATACCATTTATAAAGGTATACATACAATTGCCTATGTAAATGCTTTTAAGTCACTACACCACACTGGTGTCTTGTATCTTAACAGAACGGCCAATATTAAATCAATTCTTTGAACTTGCTCTATATATTAACCAATCCACTGCAAAATATTACCCGAGTTCTAGGCTTCTTGAGGATGGGGGAAGGATGTGGAGGGAAGGGATGGGAGGATGGGGAGAGAAGGGAGGGGAGGGAGGGGAGTTTTATATGGTCAATTAGCCAGGATTTGAAATATCATGGGAAGTCTCTGATCGTTGACAACAAACAGTACCCATCCTTAGACTACAACAATTTTGTAGAAAATATCCAGTTTTAGCCGTAGAATGTCCTTTGAAAGAATCCAGGAAACATAGTTTGATTCAGCTAATATGGTAATAACTGACTAATTGCATCTTCTTGGGTGCAAGAAAGAAGATCAATACAGTAAAAGTCCGATATACGAACCCCTTTTATCCGAATCCCCGATTTCCGAACCGGCTATATGTTCATTACTATATTGTCTGGAGGCCTATTTATACACCAGTTGAAATTTTAGCTGCGGCAAAAGCTTTTGATGATAATGTGCAAAGGCTCACTGTTTGAGTAGCAATTACAGATCTTGATCTACACACTTTGTTACAATGCCGGGATCATTTAAATCGCAGTGTTTGCATCATTTTTAGATTTTTTAATTTTTTAGAAATTCCCTAATCCGCAATTGTGACAAGCAAGTTTATGACAAATGACTGCACTGAACTAAACGATGATGAATATGGAACTAGGCAATTTGAAATTACTTAAAGCTAATTAGAACTTAAAAACAAATGCGTTTTTATATATATTTTTTTTCTGAATACAATCGTCAAATAATCATTTCATAACCATGGAGAATAATATATACAATAATTTAGATGACATAATTTGATTATCCGAACTTCCTTCCGACCAGTGCGGATAATCGGGGATTTACTGTACTGCACCAATTACATATACAGTATCTAACCAGGAGAAGGCTAACCAGGGAAGGCTAACCAGGAGAAGGCTATGTAGTTCTGGTAACCAAATGTAACCAGCTGCTTTTGCATAACAATCAGTATCTTATCTCTTATCAAGTTATAGACTGGAACATTTACTTTATAAGTATATCTGAGCAGTCGTCCAGAAGTCAAGCCTTCTACTCTACACTTTACAATACACTCTACACTACTCTACCCGTTTCCAAAGTTGTTATATAGCACCTGCTGTGTATCTCCAGACCAAGCTATATAGCATTGAGTGTAGGTAGCATCGATGTATTATCAGTTCTACATACTGTATGTAACAATGGCAGTTAGTAATAATGTTCA
This sequence comes from Apostichopus parvimensis, assembly GCA_000934455.1. Classification (NCBI taxonomy): domain Eukaryota; kingdom Metazoa; phylum Echinodermata; class Holothuroidea; order Aspidochirotida; family Stichopodidae; genus Apostichopus; species Apostichopus parvimensis. The sequence continues at coordinate 35,545 of KN892307.1, forward strand.
GCTATACATTCGTAAAGTTACTCAAGTAGTCCATCAAAACCATCTCAAGCATTTCACATTCCTAATGAGGACCATGAACAAGTTACGCTAACGACTGTAATAGTCTGACCTAGCTCTTTTTTTTAATGATCCTTCGAGCCTGTCTGAATCCATTCAGCTGAGAAGATCGGATACTGAGACTTTAAGGGTCCTGTCAAAGCAGTTAACGAAGACAGAAATCAACAGAATTGAATATGCTGGAGCAATTAAGCTGATTGCTTCATTAATGAGCACTTGTTATTAATAAAAAATAGAAAGATTCAGTAGGATGTTCCACAACCTACCTGGTTTGGATATTTAGGATTGAGTTACTGTACAAACTTACCTGTCTCCTGACAACGACTGCACTCTTGATCTTTGGTGTCCTAGAGTGACCTACTGACCTAGCTGGTAATGTTTAGACACTGACCTTCTGTGGTGACCGGCCACCACCGGTCAACCTACATTCCTCTCATTCTACCATCTACAAATGTATTATTTGCTTGTTCTAATTAGTGCAAGTCCTTAATTTATTTTTATCAGAATGTACAATTGAAAATTCAAAATGAAATTCAAAACATACTTCCTTCTTCAGATAATCTGTGCTTTTTTCGCCTGCTGCAGAACAGGAACAGGCATGTCACTTTATATCAAGATGTTGAATAGAGTAACGTTTAAGTCAGAATACTTGGCAAAACTTATCCATTTCTCTTTTCACAACATGACTGCAAAATTGCAAAAACTTCGAGACACCTTTAAATTATATTCACCAAAAAATTTAAACAAGTACTTGATGCATATATTTGTATGTCCAATGACACTCTACACCATAATTATTTACATACATTAATATTTACATACATTATTATTTACATGCATTATTTACTTACACTGATATTCTGATTTATTGTCCACCACGTGTTCCTTCCATCAAGATCAAAAGTGTAACAGTTTGCAATAGCAAAGTAAATTTATGCTTTAATTCTGGCAAGCATCGGACTCTTCGTGCCTTCAAGGGATTCAGCACTATATTCAAATTTTATAAAATACCTCGCTATTTTTTCTTGATTAATCACATTTCCTTTCAGACAATGAAGCTGAATAAGGAACGTGCCTATTTTGTGGTTGTTTCTTTTTTTTTGCTATATATTAATCAAGTAGCTCGGAATTGAATCAAATTTATTACTCATATTATAATATATATGACATCATCATTCATCAAATTGCATTCTTATTTTGAGTATTAATTGAAAGGTCTAGTAACTTTAACAAATTATAACTTGGTGATCGAACACAATAGAACACCCTCTAAAAAAAATTGAGAGCTGTAGAGAACATTACAAATTATCAAATATGGATCCTTTACTAAATTAACAACAAAACACATGTTTGTCAACCTATTACACAAGATACATACTAAATGTATCTAACCAATACAAAAAGAACCCGGCTTCATGGTGATTTTGTTTTCCCTTTCCTTATGTTTCTTATAGCATTTCTTCTCTGTTCTAGAACAACTCCCTTCCCTATTTTTGTGTTCTTTCAGTTGTTTATGAAAGCAGTACTTACTCTTGCTGAATTGTACAAACACACTCACTCTACAAACAACACAAAATAAGAGAATTAAATCAATAAGAACATGACATTTACATTGTTTATCGATCATCCAAAGTCAAAATGGAGACAATTCGGTTCCTTTCTGAATATTGCAGAATTCAACAATTGAATTCAAGACTTGAAGGCTTTTTATTCATGGAGGCGTTAACCATATATAGCCTAGGCCACGGGATCATTAAGTGCCGAGAGAAACATCGATAAATACAATTTAAGAATTTCAGCGACGTAAGTTACATGCTACAGATGTTGGTATCACAATGCACCACTGAGCATTTGCAATGCTTATCTTATAGTTTTGTATGCCTTAATTATAATCTCAAATCAAGTTCTATACCCTGTACATTAAGTTAAGACGGAGGTAAAACCTAGAAAGATTTAACGAACTAGGCCTGCCGTGGGCATGAAAATGGATTCTGGTTTCCATTCTACCGGAAAATTGCTTCAACTCTTGCAATTGCTGACTAACTTTTAGAAAGGTCCATATTGCATTTATCTGGAATTTTCTAGCATGCCATTGTCACTTACATTCATGCATGCATATCAGCAAAGTTCTAGCAAAATTGATGAAAGAGAGATAACTGCGATAGAATTTTCACTCAAATTGTTACTGTTCATTTTGATTTTATATACCAGGTGGGATCCAGGGGGAATGTGCAGAATAAACTCACTGCTTCCCCCCACCCCCCCCCCCACACACACGCCTCTTTCAGCCCTACAAAAAATTGGGAGAAGTTATTAGCATTGACTAGTTTATAGCCCTCACAATGCATTTCATGTTTTGGGGGTTTTTTTCTCTCTCTGTAAAGGACCTCCAAAACTCCACATAATATTGGAGTTTCCATTTTAAAATGCTACAAAGCTATTCACTGCACATATAGGAGTGCAGAACACTAATGATAATATATGCAAAGACTTTGCTAAATTGTAAACAAGGATTCACTGAATGACTTAAATATTATGAGTAACAGCTGCAGCTGTTTCTGCCAAATGTTATGTAACAGACCAAATTTTATGGTAAAATTTCAAACAAATAAAGCAGTTCCTTTCTCCAATTTAAGCTAAATCCCTGGTTGATAAGTTTAAAGAAATGGGAGATATAAGCATCATGAAGTCACAATGGACTTATTTTCTCTTCCAGATTTTATCAGGGATGAAATCTTCAAATGTTCAGATAAATCACCCATCTACAAGACCTGTTGTCATAAATTAATCCATAATACAGATGACGAACCTAAGACCAAACTAGCCTGTTTGAATATATGACACTTTTTTGGGACTAAACCAAATGAAAGTTGATTTCATTAGACACATTTAGACATAAAAGTCTCATTTTTCCAAGAAAGTTGTTTCGATAATATTGTTTTTATTCTTGGATTTCAAGATGAAGCTGATCAAAATATGGAAGGTAATCAAATATGTTTACTGACATGAAATCAACTTCAAAAGCTTCATGTCTTTTTTCTTTGTGCATTTTTTTTTTTTACATCGGAACCTATCAAAATGTGAAACTTAATTTTCTTATGCTTAAAAAACTACCTAAATTGCTTTTAAGCCCAGCTGAACCTTCTCATATTGACATGGGAGTTCAATATAACCTTCAATTTGTAATTTTGCACACAAAGTAGGCCTACGATTGAATCCAATAAACATTTTGTAATTTCAGTTGAAAAGTCAAAACAGAACAACAAACATGTTGTCTTATGGCAACAATTGAAGAATACCTTGGGTCTTGTATTCTGCCTGCTAAAGCAAAATTACTTCATTAAGAGGAAAATGAATGCAATTTGAACAATGCTAAGATTGCAAAGAGGCTCACACAACCCTTGAGTGCAATCAGGCTGTAACGGACAAACTTACAGTGTGAGATGAAGATTGGATGTTACAATTACAGATAGGACTACTATAACAACTGTTACACACACAACTAAACTGTGTGGGGCATGGCAGGAGTCCGTGAAGGTTAACACTAGGGGTCTGATAATGGCGGGAGCATTCATTAATGAATACTACAGTAGATACCGTTTTACGTTAAAACATTGATTCATAGCAGTATTTGTGGTCTGTCAGTTATTATATGATATATTGTACATGTATATTGCCTTGTACACAATATATGGACGGTGGGTTGGAGAAGTGAGTATACAGTGTACATTCCTAGCTTGGTCAATAACTATATAAAGGTCTAAGTAATCATAACTGTAATTTTTTTTTTTTTTTCCGTCTCAGATTTTCTTACTTTTTGACTATTTTTTTCGATACTTAATAATCTACATGACTGGAAGGTTGCAGCACTACCGAAATTAATCTCACATCAAAACTACATGGTCTTTCTACAGATTTTTCGTCTCCGAATTGCTTCTCTTTGTTTTGATTTTGGTGATCGTCTTTCGGATTGAATTCATCCAAATACATAAAATGGTGACAGGTAAGAGAGGAGCCAAGCGACTCAACAAAATGACTGAAATAGCATTTATTGTGGGAAAATTAAGTATGTAAAATAATTATCAGAAGGTTACCAATATCAACACAAAATGCTGCTTGAACCAAAAATTGTATGCAACTGTGTGACGAGAGGTTCATCATTTTCACAGTGCAAAACTCTAGAATGATTTTCTACATGCAGTTACAACTGACCACAATTTTTTTTTTTTTTAAATTATTAAAGTTGTGCATCTCTCTCTCCTCGAAATGACTGGCCATCTTAACGGCCATGCTTTAGGGTTTATTGAGCTGGGGGCCACCTTATCTCAGGAAAACATACCCGGCCTTGATTAATATTTCAATACAAGCATATATATGCCTGTGCAGTCTGCCTTGGTATAGGAGGCCCGATGACGTACTTGCCGATGATCATGTCTCCAAAGGGAAAGATGTTTGCTGTTCTGCCAATATAACTTTGGTTCTTAATTCACATGTCACTGCCCCAAGTCAGATCAACACTGTGTCGTTATATATTACAAGTAGTTATAACACTCAAAATTACCTTATTGTTTTGTACAAATCTGACATTACTTTCTCAGTTCAAACAAAGAGTCTCCTTTTATATTTTGTCACAAAGAATAAAGACTATTGAATCTGTTGTCAGATAAGGCAAAACAAAAACTGTAATTCTTATGTGAGTTGTATGTTAAGACCATCACAGTATATTTAACTCATATTCTGTTACTTAAATCATTTTCTGTTGACAATTTGTTTTCTTTTACTTTTTTGATGTTTTTTGAATTGCAAACGAAGCAGAGAGTATGGAATCGATGATCAGAATGATTACCACAATTTACAGAAATCAAGTCCAGAATGACAGCTACAGTAGCTAGCTATGTTAATCTATAATCCAACATATTCGTTTACTATAAAGATACACTACAAATGTTTGTACATAAGTCCATCAATCAAACAAAATTTCAGATTAAAATTGAAAATTGCATCATGGCTGTCCATCAAATTTACTTCAAATTTTTTTTTTCTTTTTTTAATTTTTTTATTGCTTGCATGCAAAGTTCTACTTACAGATCTTCTTGCATGAGATAAGATCTGTTTGAGATACTTCTTAAAATGCAAAACCTGTTCGTCCACAGAAGATGAATACTAGCTTCCTCTGTTGACACACACGGTACATGGGTTGTACTTTAAATGTGATATTACAAATGAAAGGCACAAATATACTTCATGTCACAGCTCATCAGTGATGGATTGTGCAAGGAAATTATTTTGTCAAACCATTTAATTCATGTAACACACGAAACGTTATATAGCGGGTAGTGGCGCTGTTTTTCCAATAAGTCCAAGATATACACAGCCTTTTGTACCGAGAGGGAGGGGGGGGGGTTGGAAGGGGTGATTTCATTTTCCTTCTTTACAGAAAGGAGCCTTGCAACATTAGTCATGCAATGAATAAACTGAAGCAATACACATCTTTATTGCAAAATAGGACCTAAAATCCACATCCAATATGGCAGGTTTTTTTCAAAGTTGCACACTATGGCCATACAATGCATTACATAACTAGCTTGAGAAAGAACTAGCTGTTATGAAGGAGAAAAATTATACCAGCAAAAAAAGAATTCACATGCAAACAACATGGAAAATGTAAAGAACACTTATATACAGTCCTCGGCAAAGTTGACAGAGAATCAGTTTCATACAATGGAAATTAAGAAAAAACAATCACCAAACTGTTAGAAAGCGATTGAAAATGATGAAAAATTCAGCAGAATTTCTTGTAGCGTTTAATTTCTGAATGGTAGATTTGAAAGTAAGAGTAAATGGGTGTTATCTATAAAGTGAGGGCGCAGTGCTAAGATGTTCCAATTGTGTAGTTAAGGTAGAAAGAAAAGTGCATACAGTATGTTGACTGGGAGACAGATACCTTTGAGAGGAGCGAAGTATATCTAGCTGTTATGGGGAGAAGAAAATATATATTCAGGCTAAAAAGAAATTTCTCTTCACGTTACAAG
>KN892307.1:41683-64466 GCA_000934455.1 Apostichopus parvimensis
GTCCCCCTCCCCTTTTGAATTTTTTTGGAATCCTGGTGATGCCTAATGTAAAATGGTGGCACTTAGAAAGGCTTTTGTCACCCAATATTTTCTGAGAAATATGCATTTTTTTGTGTGTAACATCAATAAATTGAATAGTAGGTGATAATTCATTCTTTCCCGTGGTATGAAAATGTTCGCTGCTCGCCCCAATGAAAAGAAATATAGGCTAATTTGAGGTTCAAATGATGCTGTAAAGGAGGTTATATAACTCTATTTTGCTAAATAGAAAGTCAAAATTTGATGCAATTTTTTTTATGTATACTTGACAATTACAATGCGGGTTTTTCGGACGCTTGCGCGGGTTTGGGTGTTAGAATGCGGGTCCAACCCGCGAAATGCGGGTCAGTTGGGAGCTCTGTGAATGGCCATTGGTGAATTTACCAGTTAATGTGACAAAACATCAGGAGACTTAAACCATAATAGGAGGTAACAATAACTGGAAGGAATCAAAAATTATGCTGACTGGCCATTTGGTGATTTTTAACAGTTCATGTGACAAAAAATATCAGGAGCCTTAAACCATATGATTTTCCTAACATTCACAAACCAATGGCTATCATGACGCACTGAATCAACTCTCTCAGCTTTGACAGGTTCTATACAATCACTTAATTATGTATTAACATGGGAATTAGCCAGCATATGCATTTTATTGACAGATTAATTAATGTGACAACACAGAACATTAATTCAAAGCGGATATTCATCAGAAGACTCAAAACCATCATTTGGCTAATATTCACCATCCTGTTGGCTATCATGACAGCCTAAATGCCCTTTCAGTTTTGACAAGTTCTATAACTTATAATTATATTATTATTATGAGGTACAGTACCTCATTCCATGGGAATTTAATAGCCCTTTGCAAAGAGGGAGCAGATTAAATTTGTATTTATCAACAAGGAAACCAGGCTTCTTTATAAACACTGCCAGTTGTGTTAATTGTTTGAATTTCTAGTGTACACTCAACATGTTCAAACCACTTGGGAATGAATAATGGAGTGCATTGTAATGCGTCTTTTAAGCTGCATTTACATTGTCACGATGAAGTGATCGGTACAATAGTCGTATATTAAACACCACATAAAGTATTAAAGAACAAGACCGCCTACTTTATGCCTCCAAATATTTGACTCCATAGGAACAATGGAGTCAGACATATCAACATCAAAACTTGCCAAATTAAAAAGCAAATTAAGGGTTATAGTCAATTGGGCTTCAAGGTACTTCAAATGGGAGAGGATGCATGAGAGGATGGTAGGGCAAAAGTGTCTGGACAAAGTGTTAATTAGGTCAGAGCTGAAGAACTACTGTACCACCAGATGGTTCGATACCAGTTTAAGAACAAACGTTTTGTGTAGACAGGTAAGTTAGGAAGTAAGGAGTTAAACATGCTTAGCTTTTTCAATTCTATTCTTTATTCTAAATCCAAATTTCAAATATCAGCTTAAAAGCTGTCTGCATAAGAAAAAAGGTGGTAGTATGTAAGATCATTTGCAGTATTTTCCAATAATCAGAGACATGACTTATATTTGTAATAAAGTTAGGTTCAGTTTCTAGCAAATATCTAAACCTTAAGGAATATGTCTTATTGTATGTCTTGTAAGCACAAAACCTACGGCAGTCAGTCAGCTCCTTCAGGACAACGAATTAGGTGAAAAATGCAGAATCAAATGGGGTCCATACAAAGGTAATGCCGTAATGGTGAGGGGGAGAGAAGTTTCTCAAATTGGAAGCAGTGTAAAGGGGGAAGCAAATACCAGCCAGAGGTGCCCCAGACCTGGTGAAGAGCACCCTCCCAGGATGTAAACCAATCCACTAGAGCCCTTCCCGGTGGCAGGGCTGTTCCCCAAGAGGAGAAACTAAACTGATGGAGTTATCCTAACAAGCCCTCTAGCCACCAGGGTTACTTAAAACTACACATGGATATATTAGACAGGCGAGTGTGAAGGTGATGCTAGTACACGAAAGATTTGATATTTCAGACACATCCCATTATCCACTCTAATGCGGTCATCATAAACAAGGCTTCCTCTACAGGATAAATGTAGGCATTCATTGCACTGGTCTAAATTTACACGAGGTTTTGCATCAATACCTTTCCCCTGGGTAAATATCTACTTCCATTTGTACATCAGCATCATCACTCATTCTTTAAGACTGTACCATTAAACACAGCTCCTAATGATTATTTCTAATATTAAAAATTGTAAATGCCATTACCTGGTCAAAGATGTTTAATGGCGCAAAGCCGGGGCAACGTGGCATGATTAATTCATTCCGAGATGGTGAAAGAAGAAGTCAGGCTTGACGACGTAGCCCGTCAGAGAGAAATGTACAAAATTCACGTTCATAATTTTGACTTGTCCATTACTTAATGTCCAAAGAAGCTGTCATACATAAAAAATAAAAAAAAAAACAATAAAAAAGCTGTCCTGAGTAGTTGTGTCCTTGCGTGTTTCATATAAGCTTGGCTTGCAACAAATCTAGCTGAATCTAACCAGGCATAAAGTAATACTACATGAGCAGTGAAGATGTCTTGTCGAAATACATCACTCTCAATCTCTCATACATGTCTTCACCTCTTCTCTACATCAGAGAGAGGAATCAGGAAACCTCTCCATGACTTGTCAAAGATTGACATAATGAAATGAACTAAAAGCAAACAGCTTACAGAGGAACTCAGAGAAGAGATTTTTTTTTTTACTTATATCTGACGTACAGTATATGCTAACTTCCCAGCATCCAACATGATTGCAAATTATGGTTACAATATCCGCCCCATTGAGATGAAGCTATACCGTCAGCTTTAATAGTTATTCAGTTCTTTTTATTATCAGACTTGAATATTATTAGTGATTTGACTGTACATAGTAACTTCTCCATGGATGAATATCTTCATAAAAGAAGGATCTGTACAGTAGATCATTATGTTATGTTTTATTTTTTATGTATAACGTTTAATTTAAAAAGCAGGGCCTTATTGGAAACCAGCTTTTGCTGAATAAGCAACCCTGGGTAAAAATGCGAATAAATAAATGTAACAACGGATGATGAGAAACTGTTAGAGCTTACAGATTCCGATGGAAGATTCCAGCCAGGAGGACACGTTTTTAGTTTCAAAATGGTCGATTTGGAAGGAAGAGGAGGTAACCCTATAGAGGTTCATCATCTGAGCAGTGCAAGAATGTTACAAATTGTCATAGGGCATCATATTGTTGAGAAGAGATGTCGAGACAAGTAAGAAAGGAATGAAGTAAGTTCATCCAACTTTTGTAGTTCAATTAATCAATTCAAACTCTCACACACACTCCCCCTCCCCCTTCCCCACCCCCTCCCCCACCCCAATTGAACCCCACAATTGACTATTAGATCAAAGGAGGATCAGACCTGTGCTTGGTGTCAAATTGGTACAGGTAATGTTAATGTGGCTCTGACTTCCATTGTTTATCATACACGTAAATTGACACAATAGGTATATCATAGCTTCAACATCGTATGTGCTTCTGGTTTCGTACCTTGTTATGTAGTGAGAAGAACCTCAACTTACTGTCCAGTGATGATGAGTGCTAAGTGTGATACCCAGAGCAGGGTCTGAAGTAAAAGTGCGGAGGAGGTTCGATATTAGATTATCTCGTCTTTATGCAGCACGGCGAGTGCTGGGTCTGATCGGTAACAGTAAACGAGGCCTCTCTTAATTGCAGCCTATGGTCAATAGCTACTTGATAAATTTACAACCCGATGCTACAACTATTACTACAACTTACATAGGTTTACATACTTATACCAGCGCTAAGCATATTATCCTTTAAATATTGAAATTACAACCAGATCTGTTACCTATTTTTATTCTCAACAGTTGTATTAAGCTTGCACTGTAGTGTTGATAAATACAGATACCCTGCACAGCATCACACTAAACACTGATGATTATTGTCACCTGGGGATACCGATCATGCTCAACAATTTCTTCTTTTTTTCCATCTTTTTTTTTTCATCTCTTTTTGTTGTTGTATATTGCCAATGTCATTGACTTTAAAATGTAACAAATGAAAAGATATTGAAGTGAATCTACCATTATAATATAACACAAGGCTACTCCGTTCATCCTTGGATCAAATGAGTTTAATAATCTCCGTTCTCCAATAAGCTGACTTACATATTATTGCTGTCAGCATCAGGATATATGGTTCCAAAGAATCGTGGGTTGTTGATATTTAAGGAAGCTTTAAAACACAAGGGATTGACACACGATCATCCCAACGTTACATTAGGAGAGTGAAATTCAGAATGTGAAACGTAACACCAAGATTTCACTAAAGTAACATTGTGTTAATAATTTAATCACAATCTGGTGTTATCTTTTGGTCATTGCAGTGCAAAAAATGTTACCATTTATTGCAAGTGAGGTTGTGAGGAGTCGAGTGCATGTACTGGAAAGCACGTGAAATAAACCCTTCAGAGTGTGAATTGATATTCCAAGATACCTTAAAGGCTACAAATCAGTTTGTTGATTTAACCGCATTCTCGAGATGTTACACTCAAACTTTAAAAAAGAGCTACTACTGTAGGTACCTAGAAACACACCAAAAGTAGAGCTGGCTTCGGTAAATTACGGTCAAAGTTATAACAGGGCACGCAAGTAACATTTTAATTCAACTACCACTTTCAGTTTTTCTCGTTTTATTGGGAAAATTGGCTCATGTATTCTCTTTTCTTTTCTTTTTTCCCCACTATGAATGCATAAATATAATGGTATTAAAGGGTATGCATGTGACGACGAATTTCCATTTGAGAAGGAAAATTATTCTCTCGTGTAGTGAAGTGGTTGGGCGATTCAGTGAAGTTGTTGTTTTAAGAGTAATAATATTCCTACTTCCAGCAAATATCAAACATAGGAAACAGTTCTGATCGTATTAAGTAGATAATAAATCCATACAATAAACAAACGACGAAGACATTTTGGGTGGCGAAATGAGAAGGGAGGGCGTTGACCGTAGAGGTCCGGATATAGAGGGCTCACAGTGTAAAAAGGTTATCAGTTCATTCTAGGCACAGTAGAAAACAAGAGTGCTAAGGTTGTGGGGAGACAGGTAAGCGAGGAACGAAGTACACTTAATTTTGTGCATACCGTCACCCATAAGTATAGCCAGAATGATAAAAGTTCACAACCCGATGAAAATATCCAGCAACTTCAACTATAACATATAAAGTGGAGCTAGAACAGCAAGGCAACTGTTCATCCATAAACTCACTGATCAATTTAATACTGCAGTATATATTTAAAGTTAAAACATGGGTGTGTACAGTTCAACAAACAGTGTAAACATTTATAGTCAAAATATGGCACATGGGAATTACTTCCCAACAGTGTCATAGACATAATGTGCAGAATATACATGTATACATATAAACACAAAATAAGTTATGCGTTCCCTCAATATACTGTACTGCCCAGTTAAACAACAATTTTGGGAGATTAACATCCATTTAACACAACATGTCATTGATTGGTATATTTTCCCTTCACCTTGTTGTTTAGTTTCATCTATTTTGGCACTTCTATTTTTGGCCTTTTGCCAATTTTTTTTTTCGGGGGGGGGGGGCTTTTTCTACCTGTTGCTAGACTTAGGAAAGATTAGCTACGTGGGTAAATAACGTAATCCTCTTTAAATAAAATCTGAATAATTGAATAGATCTACAAGTGTTTTTTTTTGTTTAAAGAAACTTGAAGAAAAATTAATATTTAGCAGATTGATGGAGTCATTGATATTCTTATCCCAATTTAACTTCAAAATCAGTGATTTTAAAGACAAACTGTGGGTAATCATTGCACGACAAAAATGTTTTATTACAAAAAATGAAATCAATAAATAGATAAAGTAAATCAATAAAGTAATATTAAACAGATTGTTAAAGTCAGTGATCTAATCCAAATCAACAATGGAATAAAACACTGACAGGAAAATCATCTATCAAACAAATAATTCTCTACTATAAATGTAACCCGCTGATGAAAAAAAAAGTATGAATGTTTTTCCCCCAAGAGCTGGTTATCAACAAAGTGCAGCTTAATTTATCTTTCCGAATCATTCTGTTGGCCAGACATTATTATTAGCTCTTCAACAAATGAGACTTTATCCAGACTCTTCCTGTTCTCGCTATTTACAATGACATCAAATGTTTTCAATATTCTATGCCTTTTATCTCTTATCGCACTTGAGTTGTCGGGGGGGGGTCTGTTCCGTGCAGGTAATGGTAAAACGACCTTCCCGGCCACCATCGTAACTTCTCAGTGGAGGCATCGATCTACAGAGACTAGTGATAAAGCCACAAATAGTGTTCTTGCAACTGTTGTGTTTTGAGCCATCCAACTGAGACGTAGCATCATGAATATGCATCAAGGAATACCGTGACTGTACGGCGTCGGGTGTTAAGATGAAGGAGTTTGAAAGCAGTGAGTAATGCTTACTGCTTACTGTTTGTTGTTTTAGGATAAACATGTCTGTCTCCGGGTGAAAACTGTTGGTTTTTTCTTCTATATGATGACTTTTGAACATTGAAATGTAGCAAAAAGGTGATAACCTTTTTTTGTTAATCGATGCTGAAGAAGGCGACTGTAGTTGGGCAGAGTAATTACATACACCTCCCCACCACTATGTATGTACCTCAAGACAGTATGTTACATTGAAAAGGTATCTAAAGTTAGGATAGGGCTACATCATTTGTTATAAATAATATTACCACACCAAGCCCCAAATATATATTAACAATTTAACAGCCACTTTCACTAAAGTTTTGAGACCTTCTATCCCCAAAACCTCAGAATGGTAGATTTAGGGTGGAAGATGGCATTGATAGTTACTAAATGTTACCGATTGTTGTTTACTCGGTAGATCAGAGGGTTTATGTATAGGAGACAGGTATTAAAGGAATAACATCAATATTAAATAGGATTCACAAAATAATGGACAATTCGAATCAAAACTTATTATGCCTGGATTTGTATCATAATTGTAAACTGACATTGCGTTGTGTATGTTAAAAAGTGTACTATCCACTTTCGTGCGATACTCTCATCGTGACAAACATTCATGATCGCATCAAATAAACTAAACTGATAATACACAAACCAGATGTTATCGGCATGATCAGTTACTCTCTGCAGGTTTATCTCTGTATTATGCAGTAGTACAGCCACTCATGATTCTCTTACTGTACATGTAGCTGCCAATAGGAATGAACAGATTGAGTAACATACACCCCCAACCTTTAATATCATCAAGCTCAGCAAGGTGAGATATGATCACTGACAATTAAAATCCAGACGCAGATTATGAATTCATCGTAACGCCTGATGGATGACTCTGAAGTTGAGCTAAGAATGACTCGATGTAAGGGCATATTTATAAGTTTTGTCATTCAGAAAACAGAGAAAATGGCAGTGATGGTTGTTGACAAGGGAGACAGACATGGCATTAGCAAAGATGGCTCTATCATCTTTGAACTAAAACCGTACTATAGATGCCAGAAGGTGAAGAAAGAGAATAGCCTCATTTCACATTTGAATTAAAATAAATGTCTTTAATTTTTCGTTCATGTGCGATAAGAAAGATTCAGTGCAAAAATTTCAGCTGCTTTTACTTTTTCTCATTTCATTTTGTTGTTTTATTTTATTTTTTTATTTCTCATTTTTTTTCCGGATTGAGGGTGAAAGTTAGAGGGTTACTTCTTTTAACTTCATCGATGGGGAAAGGCCTAAATAAATTTACCCACTCACATTCAGTACTTCCAGGTCACCTCTTGCCTAGATGCAGACGTTTTCCCTTAAATTTTACAAAGTAACATTGTATTTCACCTGGAGCAAATTCACACATCCTACTTTGTAACACAGAAACAATTCTGTGCCGGATAAATTTCTGCATTAAGGGAACCTCTGCCTTTGCATAAATTTTTTCTTTTTTTTCATTCCATGATGAGTTGAGTTTCTATGCCTGTAAGCAAACTGCTATCCAATTGTCAGGTTCTTCCCTGAAAAAGCTTTCGTCCATTCCCAAAACGTTCAAGAAAAAAACCTTTGAAAAATATTCAAATATCAGATTTTCTGAAGTATTTGTTTGTGTAGGAACAATAGAAAAAGCTGAAAAGAGGTGTCCAGAAAAAGGTAAAAAATTGGTTAAAAAAAAATTGGACTCAAAATTATAAATTTTGTGACGCTGAACCTAACCCTCAGGGTATCTATTGTAAGTTCAATCGATTGTAATCATGTTGTATGGGAAATCTTGGAACATTGGGTCAAAACTGTTTAATTAGAATGAACCCCACTTCAGCAGGTTGTATATATACAGTAAAGCAAGCCTCAGACATATGTACAGTATACCAAACTTTTGTTATTCAATGTGTGGCTACAAACACAGTTTGGTATTGTAAGTCAAAATACTCTGCAGCGACAATGGGAAATAGTACATCCGAGCAATTCCCGAGCGGAAATTTTGGGCAAATCCCTACTACGGGAACGTGGTTGTGTCATAAAGGCCTCTATGGATCTTAGAATTTATAAATACTGCGAAACCATCAAATAACTTCTTTTTAATCTTACTTCTTGAAATGGCATGAACATATATACTTGGCGGTCAAGTAACCTCACACCGTCTTGCCGGAATTGTACCCTGGCACGGCAATTACCAAATGAGACGGAGGGTGAGAGAGCACAAGGAGAAATCAATTAATTTCAGCTTTGATTATGAGCTTTCATTTGTCAAAAGGCTCTGCATATATGGTCCTGAGTACTTGTCAACACCGTGAAGATCATTTTGCGGTTTATTTCATCCGTGGCAGTTCTACGATTTATGCAGTTGGATGCAGCTTGTTTGATAGTCTTGCAGATATTGAACTTACAAAGGAAGAAGATACAGAGTTATCATGACTACTATAGAAAAAGCACAAAATGCATGACAAGTGTTTTGCAAAGCTTAGGAAAAAGTAAAAAAAGACAGAAATCACTCCGTACATATTATTCAGGAAGAATAGCATGTCTTTTAGATTCTTTTGATTAAATTCATTAATATTAACACAAAATTTGACATCTCAGCCCACAAATAGAAGTATGTCTAAGACATCCCTGACATTTCACTTGAAGGCATAATCTGGCACTTTAAAGCATATAATTATTCAGTGCTTTTTACTGCATCTGAAGTGTTGACCAGTTGTCATCAGACACAATGATTATAACATTTTTCAAAATGGAAAACAGTTAAAAGTCTGCATCTCAAGGATTCCATACGACGACTACAGACGACAATGGAATACTGAGAACTGCTTTGAAACCACACTCCATTACTTCGCTCATTCATAAAGTCTCTAACCTATTTAACCAAAAATTGCAGCAACGTTCATAAATTAACTTTTGTCACATACTGCATTATAACACTGGTAACTGGGTTACAAAATTCACACAAGGATTTACCCAAAATACATCTCTCAATTGTTGTCAATTTCAATGTCTTAACCAAACGTATGTCTATATATATTCTATTGTAAATATTCAAATAAGTCACTGAGTAGAATGTACACGAATTTGCTGGAAATTTTTTTCACGCAAAGGTAACCTTGGGTGTTTTACATGCCCCAAAGCATTTTTCTCTCTTGGTGGGCGAACAGATTAATTCACGAGTTTCGTATTCAGGGTAAAAAATAAAAAACAAAAAAAACCAGCGCAGCAAAGATTTAACACACACAAACCATTCGTGGTGCGTGCACTGAATTCATACACTTAATGCATACAGGTGTACTCTTGATGCACAGAGAACAGGTAAATTGCAGCTTGATTGCAAAGACATCTCTTATGTGTTTTTTTTTTTTTTTCAGTTTCAAATAAATTAAAGTCAGTAGCAAGTCAATTTGAATTACAATCCATATCTTTTGATATCAAATGATGATCATACACTTGAGTCGGACTCGACCTTTCAGGCCACGACAAGAAGTCAGAGAGCATGGAAAGAATTGTGGGCAGGTTTTTCAAGGATTTTTCCTTTACGTGAAATCTACGAAGGCAAAAAAACGACACACTACGGTTTGTAAGTTAATTCTAAAAGGCAGATTGAGAAAGGTGATTGAGGGCATACTTTCCATCAACTGCCAATAAACCAGATAAAAGGGGTAGTTTGTACTGCTTCTGGATTATCGGTATGGGATACGTATGAGATAGAGAACAGTGATATAATGCAACCTGCAACCGGATCTGTCAAATGAAATTAACAAATTAACCGTTTTCCTTCTAGGCATGGATGGATGCGTAGTACAAAGTTTAGGATTACATGTTCATGATTATTTCACCCGTGTGAAAATCGAGTCGGAAGAAAATAAAAGTAGAAATTTCCCTCATGCTTTTAAGGAACACATTTTTTTTTTCTTTCCCCTTTTTTGCATTCAAACCTTTTCAGGCAATCTTTAAGAAATGGTAGCATCCATGTCATTAAAGTCCTCTATGCACATATCCTGTACATATATCTCTCATGCACACAATAATGTTAGATGATATTGTCTTCAATTAATTATGCAGCTTCCCTCATGTAGTAATAATTTTTTTGTTTATGCATAGTACTGTGTTACATGTATCATTTTGCAGCCGTGGGTTGGGCGGCATTAAATACAATAGTGTGAATGCGTGACGTTGAGATCGTACCTGCTAGCATCTCGTCGCTTATCTTCATTCGGCTGACCAGTTTCTCAATGAGACTAATTTCCGTACAAGCCTGCAGGTTGAGTAGACTCTTCCTCAAGATGGCAGCACACATGCTCCAAATTTCAGCCTAAAAAAACCAAAGAATGAAAACATTTGCAATATTTCGAGGGAATCTTTTATCGGGTAACTCATCTCAAAATACTATGCAAAATGGGTAAAATAGACAAGTGCAAAGATGTAAAGCAGTTTTTGCACGCAGAAACCATAATAATTCATACGAGACAAATTCAGAGCTTTATAAACTGCTACACAAAATTTGAATATTACATGTTCCTTGTATTTTGTCAAACTTCATTTTTTTTTTTTTTTTGTAAGGAGAGGATACTTCTTGGACAAGAAAGTTTTGACTTTTTATTTATAGGTACGAACATCTTGGCTGGAAGATGCTTGTTTATTAGAAAGAAGAGAAAGTGAGAGAGGATTTATACTTTGGAAAGAAAATCCAACAGATTAATTTAATACCCTTTGCATAGTCATTCATTAATGAGGGGAATATTTTTCTTTAAAAAACAATACCTACAGAAATTTCAAAACGGAAACATTTCACTGGCCTTCTTAAATACCTGCCTTTTAAGCCAATCAAGTGATTTCAAAATTTACCTACTGTATGAGAATTAAAAAATTATGATTCTTTGAAACGACATTGTAAGTCCTCTATACAAGGGGAGGGGGGAGGGCCTAACTGACTCAAAATCCTACAAAAATGATGTTCATTAGTTTGAGGAATGCATTATGTTGATGAGAGACAGGTAAGAGAGTAGTGAAGCAGACATATTAGTTTCTGACATAAATATGCTCAACAGTTTGGAAATTTTTTTTGTTAAATGTTACCAATTTTTTGTAGGTTGGGTAGATAGGAGTGTTTATGCTGAATAGTGAACAGGTAAGAGAAAGTGTGAAGTAAATCACAGAGTTTAAAAAATACTAAGAGTTATTTAGGCTTGCTAGGTTTTGACACTCTGATCTCAATAGCCACTTATAATATCAAAGTATCTCTTTAATACTATGCACAGGTAATATATACCCGCTGATAGGGGATCTCACCTAGTTCACAGAAAGACTCCTGACATGAATGCAGAATTGTCTCGATAATACATTAAAATCACTTGTCAGAGAGACGTGTTCTCCATCTAGTAGTGAGATGGTTGTCTCCAAGGAAATCTACATGATAATTACAACTTGTGCCATTTAAATCTGTGATTTTGATGGAAAAAAAACTGGGCCAAACCTATCAGTATTTTGAAATAGACTGTTTAACAAACACTGTCAAACAGCAAATTCTGAATGCTTAGATGGCCAGTTTTGCCACCTGATTAAAACTTCTGATTTCTGATAAAAACTCAAGGCATTGAATTCATGTGCACAATGCCTATGCACATATCTTAGATGAGGATTCCAGAAGGTTCTACTGAATTTGAATTCAAGGCATGAAAATTCTTCTTTTGTTTTCTTTCCACTTTTTATTGAGTTTATATTTTTATTATAACTTTGCTCTACTGTGTACAAATTTCTGTTAATAGCATAGTTTTTTTCGGGGGAGGGGGGCGAGTTTATGACCTTGTGGTTCAAACAGTAAGGGCACAATCCGCACATCCTAGTTAAAGTAAAACGTCACAATTGATCAATGTCCTTGTTTTATCTCTACAGCCCTTAATCCTATTGTGACACCCCTTAGAGATTATCTCAACAGCCCTTAATCCTCTCATCTTTCCTTTCATCTTAACTCTCATTTTTTGTGTCTATTTTTGCTCTCCTCATTGCTCATTTGTCCTATTTAACTCTCTTTCCATCTGTGGCTCCTTAAAGTCTGCTTAGTATGTTTTTGTTTCAGTTAGCCTCTGAAGAAGATCCTGCTAGGATCAAACCGCCACGCCCTCTGACTGTTACATGTTCACCTACGCCAGATTTTTGCAGCAGATAAGCAGTTTGCTATAAACAGACTCTGTTTTCTCTCTACAGTTGATCAATGCAAGTATCTAGCCCAAAATATCACCGTTGCTAACTTCATATCTACAATCTCAGCTTGTTACAGTCTAATGATGTAATCAATTCTACAACATCAGTACTTGAGGAAGACTGAGAATACACTGAGCTCAAGAAGGCAAGCTCGGCTCAGAAAGGTAAGCCTCGAATTAAATTACTTTCACACACATGTGTCAATGTAAGAGTACTATGTGCAGATTTATTTTAGAGCTAGGTCTCAATAAGTAAGGTTATTAACAATGGTAGGCAAGCAAGATATCATCATGATATCACACACATGATACCTTTTTCCTGATCTTTGCAAACAGCAGTCTGTAGTAGTCCAAAATAAACTTTTTGTCTTTAATTTAAAGAATAATTCACCTGTAGAGTTGGACTACAGTGGTCCATAAGCTCCAGCATGTGTAGAATATTCTCTGCATCTTGAATTGTAAAGTTGGACTCCAAGTCAAACTCGCCTCCGACCAGCTGAAATGTAAAAAATAACCAACATTATACACTGCAACATACAGTACAATATTTAACTTAGAGATCTCCATTTTTATTTCAATCAAAGTAAATTCTTTTATTGTGTCTGTATTCACAACATTACACATCCATTAGCTAAACCACCCTTTTCCCTGCTACACAACATTGGTTTTCAACTTACCAATTTTTGAATTGATTAATTTACCAATTTCTGATCATCAAATATAAATGAATTCAGTTCTCTCCACGGTTTGTTATCTCTGTCTCTGTATTTCCAGCATTTTTTATTTTAAAAACATACTTTCAATGTGAATAATAATTCATCGATAATTAACTTCAGTGTTTATAATTACCAACCGGCCACAAGAGCACATATTAAATGTAGAGTAACCAAATAACTTCACTTCTATTAAACGCAAATAATCCCTGCATGAGAGAGAAAGAAAATTTCCCTCTCAACTTTCTCACATTTGAATTCAAATCACATTAAACAAGTAGGTCAGAATCATTAGTGGGCACTTGTGGCAGTAAATTGCACTTTACAAATTCCCATAATGCCTCTTAATAGGAACCAGCCTCCTCATTCCTTAGCAACCATTTGGGATAAGCAGCTGTAAAAGCAACCGTTCTACTGCGATCATCCTCATCGTCTCAGGAATATTTATCCTACCAGCTCCTGCTGCAAGGTAATTTCTTCCACTCATGCATGCCCACTAACCAGACATTAAGTCCTTTTTATACATTTCTATTTCCTACTTTTGAATTCATTCCCTCTTGTTTTTTATCTCTAGGCCAAAGAGCAGTTTCATCCATAATTCACGTCATATACAAGAAAGTCAGCTTCTTTTTTTTCTTTTTTTTACATTTTTGCAAAGGTTCCAAATGACGGTAAAGGTTGATCAATACAACATGGCCTCCGAATCCCAAGTTGTAAGAACGCATATTAAAATTCAAGGGAGAACAGGCCACATATTTTCATGTAACAGAGCACCAGAAAACAAGCACTTAATATCCATGGGGGTAGCTTCACTTCAGTCTCTACAGTACAACATCTAACAACTTAAGTCAATTCCTGTTTAAATACTTTTAAATTTTATGAACCATGAGCATTTCTCTGAAGTAGAATAGTACAGTACCATCATAAGTTTGCCTGGCTAGATTTAAAAGCCTCACAAAAGGTAGAAGATATTTTAACACGGCTGATATAGCATATTACATACTGTATATATGCGGATTAACAAAAATATCACATATTAAAGAGCTTCATGAAGCGAAAGGGTTCCTTTACTTGTGATGTATACCAGACTCATCTGCAATCATATTAATGAGTGATTCTCTTTTGTTTTGTTATATTGTTTAATTGTTTTGTTTAATTGTAACATGGATGCTTCTTTCCATGATTAACAGCTAACCGCAGTACTTCTCTGCATTTTTATAAAGTAAATTTCAACTTTGCCACAGTGCACAAAGAACTAACCTTGATTTGAACTGCAACAAGTGAGAAGTAGTAACAGTATTTATCTCATTTCATTTTCATTCACAGAGTCACAGACTGATATATGAAAGTAATATGCAACCAATTTCTCATCTTAACTATTCCAAGTACATTTTTAAGCCCTAGAATTTGTTTACAAAGGAAAATGGAATTTCTTATTCTGGCCTTCTGAAATATATGTAATAGCACCAGTTGACAGTGATTTTTGTCAAAAAAAATTAATAGTTGTAAACTTTTATTTTCATGTAAGGAAGAAGTAAACAAAAAAAGAAAATGAGAATTTCTGATCATTTTTTTGTGTACACGACTAAAATATATGAAAAAGCATCTGGACAAATCAATTGTTACGATCAACTACATTGTTGGAATCAAAATAATTATTTACTGATTATTAATGCTCACTAATTGTCTGGTGCAAAAATCTAGGAGAGTGTCTATGTTTGATCATTAGCAAGAATAACTTGGATAAACACTACTAATAACTTATCATAAATTGTTAACAAAATGTAAGCTGATGATGATGTGATCTGTTTTGTTAAAGTAACGAAACCATTTCATATCGCAGTGTGGTCTTAGTGACAATTTATGAGCTGGATACCTTTAGCAATACATCAAGCATACCAGATTGCATAGAAATAACTCCAAAACTAGCTAAACAACCACACCAGACTACATAGAAATGACACCAAACCTACCAAAGTAACCACACCAGACTATATAGAAATGTCAACAACCCTCTGGCTAAGCAACCACACCAGACTATATAGAAATGACACCAAACCTACCTAAGTAACCACACCAGAATATACAGGAATGACAACAAACCTAGCTTAGCAACCACACCAGACTATATACTGAATGAAAACCAACCTAGCTAAGTAACCACACCAAATTGCATAGAAATGACACTAAACACGGCCAAGTATGTGACAATGTGATGGGGTATTATCTTCTCACACATTAAAACTTGGATAGTCCTTCAGATTCATCCATGATGGATGTCTCTTTTATGTGGGGGAGGGGGGGGGCATGGAAGTGTTGACTCTAATAGATGAAATGTCATGGCAACAAAATGTCAAAAAAGCTGTAAACACAATGTCACTAAATGACAGCTGCAATTCATCTGGTATACAGCTATCCTGATGCTTCTTAGTGTATAGTGCTACATCATTTTGTATGTAGGCCTAACAGTACAGCTATGTAAAAGAAAGTATATATGAATAACATTAATGTCATTACAGCATTACTTAAATCGTTTCTCCTTACAAAAGTTAAGTATGTAAAGTCTTTCATGAGATCAAAGCTGAGCTTATGTCGTCATTAGCAATTCATGATTCCCAAAATTATGAGTTAAAAGCTACATGTAGTCCAAGCACAAGCAACAGGCAATCAACAAGGTTTACGTTTACCCACAAGCATAGGGAAGCCTTGAAAAACCAATGTTTTAGCAATAGACACCAGGGTATTGTAAGAAAACACTACTAATTTCACTATAATGAAAACCTGAATTGTGTAAAATGATATGACATCTTTTAGTTTTGTTAGGACCAAAAAGCCCACAAACAAATTTCTCCTTCATCTTGTCTAGCTCCTGATGTGATATCCACAACAGCAACAACAACAAAAATACACTAATTGTATTATTGCCTTTATGAAAACCATATATTGCAAAATTAAAAGTTATCGCCTCCCAGAATTCTGCTAATACACACCTTTTATGCCATCATACTCTTTGAGTAATTAAACCCTCGAGGTGAATTTTTTTTTTTTTTTTTAATATTTCCTTAAGTTTATAGACACAGTCTCACAATGTTCCATTATATCCATACTATACAGTACTTTGCCTTAGAGAGCAGTGGCTTTACCATACACAGAAAGAGAGACAGATTAATAAAAATGTCCTCCAGGTTTTACTAGATGTTTCAAGATGACATTTATCAGTAAAAGTAAGAAAAAAAATATGATAAATGGTCGCAATCAAAAATTATTATTGCCAAAAAATCACAAGAAAAATAAGACACATTAGCCAATTAACTGTCAAAATATTTTAAGGTCAGTCAAAATTCACTTCCATTACAGGGAGCACAAGTTGTTCAACAAATCTGTTTCCATCTATCATATCTCCATGAAAAGGGTGACGGGCGGGGGGGGCAGGGGGATAAAAAGGAAGGAGAAAAAACACAAGTGACAGCGGATGTGATGTATCTGCAAAGCTTTGCACATGTTCACTTCGATGGTAATTTGAGTAATTTCTTTCCCAACGTGACACAAATTGACTGATGTTTCTAGAAAGCTGTCGGCCAGTCACTCTAGATTTATCAGAGCAGGCATGTATAGTGTATACAGTACCTCCGCCTCTTCTACCTTCATGTCGTGTGTGTAATATAATCACCATATTTAGATGGCCCTAAGTGTGCCTTTACACTATATAGCTTCATGTTATATATGTTCAGCATAAACTATTTATAGCCAATGTCAATATATTCACTCTGTGCCTCTCTCCAATTGCCTAGTAATCCCATCCTATTCCACCGGTTTACCGTACATATATTTTGATGGATCTTCAGACAAGGGAAAATTCTCTCTCTTTCTCTCTCACTCTATAAAAAATAAAAACAAAGGGTTTCATAAAGGTGCAAAGCTCTTACCTAAAACCTTATGATTATAATTTTCTTAAAAGATTTTTAGAAATAAAAAGTACTCTGTTGCCACAAGTTTGAACTTGCATTTTGTGTTGGGTTGTGACTTGAGTCAGTGTGATCAAGGCTTCTAGCAACCTGATTTTTACATTTTTACTGACATGCACTGATCGTAAAAGTCAGACACCAAACCTTCAGGAAGCTGGCTCAGATCATTATGCTATTAATTTCTGTTAGAACAAATGTTTCTGGAATGTAAATAACATTGCAAGGTACACAAAAACAAAAATAAAAATTCCAAACTAGTGAGTGAGTTTTATCGGGTGGAATCATGTGAAAACAAATTGATGTTTGTTCCTGTCAACCTACTTCCAACTACAAAGCATATTCAATATTATAATTGCAGCAAAGAAAATATTTGATTTCACATTATTTAATATTCATAATATTTTTATTTTTGCATTGCTACTTTCTTCAAAATTACAAAATCACAATACTGAAAATACATTAAGACAATCAAGAATAGAAATTCCTGCAAAAATGTTTCTTCAGATTTCTACTGCACTTTCCAACTTTTTATGGAGTAACTCATTAATATTTTACCGTTTTTTACCCCCAAGGAACATGAGAATGACATAAGATTCATGTTTGACGCACATAAACTGCAGATAACGAGCAAAACCGACCAGATTCACCTGAAGGGAAATGGGGCTCCCTTGGTTTTGTAAAATATGGATGTAGTAAACAGCAAGAGGAAGTACATTGCTGAATGTACAAATTTATTACCCACGTAAATCTCATATAACATATGACTTACTGGCTATACCGTAGGAGGGCGGGGGTGGGAGGGGATGTTCCTTCTAGGTTCTTGTAATATATGAATAATAGAAGTTTTGGAAAAAGAAACCAAACTGACAGGTCATGTTTTCCAAAGCAGGTCTAACCCCTCCCCCAACCCCAAGACCCTTAAAACAACCCCGGCTTAGTATCTTGTAATGTTTTTGAATTATACTGCATATTTTATCAATATTGTTCAAAAAAATCATTGCAACTGGTAAAGATTTTTAAAAATTTGAAAATTATTTGTTTATTCATACTTTTTTTATTAGTACAAAACTAATGATGCATACTATGATTATATTGATCTCTGACAAATTCTCAGTCAACAATTTTCTTCCTACACATACATATATATACATATATACATATGTATATGTGTATGTGTATGTGTATGTGTATACGTATATGTAAAAATGAAACCAAAGTACAACATATGTAAAAATGTAACCCAAGTAGAAGTACAATTGCACTGACAAACACAACCATCGTCATAGATCATACCTAACGACACCCATAGGAGGCTACTGTATGTAGGTCAATGGTATCTTTATGCACACTATCTGTTACAGGGTGCTTGTAACATTTAAAGCAGCTCTTCACATTAGGTTGCAAATATTTCTGCGAGTTTGCCGCATGAACCTATATTGTTATCACTAAAACGAAGATACCACACTATTTCATCAAATTTTAACGATTTTTAGATCCTAGATATATTCAACGTATGCACATATTAATAATCAAGAACATATAGTAGTTCTCTTCAATTATGAAAAAAACTTTGTCCTTCAGCCATGTTTTAAAACGGGCAAAATGGAAATCACTCCGTATTTCACATTTTCTCCAAATTATTGGATATGAAATCTGAAAAAAAAGTCTTCATCTAAGTGAACTGCATTATTATTGAGAGCTGAGTAATTCAGTGAAATGTTGCAAAGTGTCGAAACTTTGCTACGTGAATCATTTCTCTTACATCTCATAGAAAAGTGCTAAGCTAAAAAAGGTTGAATCACTATACAAGTGCAAAGATACAGAGCAGTTTTGTGAACAGGAACCATGCATAGTATTTTACAGAAGGAAAAAAAAAGAGGAAGACGCTTTCAAAGTACTACACAAAATTTTTCTCTTTTTCTCAGTTTTTCTCCGTATGACTGATGATAAGCACTGCTTTAAATCAATTGGCAATATCACGTATCATACCGACCAACTCCAACCAATAGCGAGACAGATGGAATTGAAAATAAACATGGTAATTGGAATAATAACATAAAGCAGCATTCCCTCTGGCACAATTACACCTCCTTCTGTTTCTCTTGGCCGAGCTTTCATCCTGTCAGCATCTCTTATCTCTTAATGAAATGATGAGAAAATGATATTAGTGATCAGCTGACCCCAGCATGATTATTGTGGGGAAGTATTCTTGTAAGAGCCGTAGGTCTACGCAGTAAGATATATCGTACCGATGGATACGAAACCATGCCAATAAAATCAAACTTAATTATACAAATTAAAATAAAACTGATCAATAGAAATGTAGAATCTTTCTTTAAATAGTCCCAGTTTGTCCAAGCAGAGGTATGAGTGAGGATAAAATAAATGAGCCATTTGATTTCCTGTTTATTTGCCATTCAACATTACTGTAACTTACTGCTATGGGGAGTTACAAGTGAAGATACTTAACTGTCTCTAACTATTTGCATTTTCCTATCTACCTAAACTACATAAAGTAAAAGCTAAAGGTTTACTGTTTTGTTTGAGGCCGATGCCCCCTCACAAGACTTTAATCCCTTGTCGTTGATAAATTGTCACACCCACACACCAAAGTGTGCACAATTCAAACAATCCCTAGTGGGGCACTACAGGGCACCACATCTATGTGTCCCCTGGCGGACTTCCATAGGGTGCAGCCACAGACCTAGGCATGCAACTATATTAACAAGTTACCTCTCAAGTCCCAATTTACACACCTGGGTGAAGCGAGCCAATGGAGATAAAGTGCCTTGCCCAAGGATAACAACGCAACGATCTGGCCAGGACTCGAACCTGCAATCCTTAGATCACAAGTCCACTGCCTAACCACTTGACCACAACATTCTCATTAGACTGGAACTCACATGACTGGATATTTTTAGTACTGCGCCCCTTCTTCTGGGGCACTGTCCCACTTTCTCCTCCTTCCCTAGATATGGGGGGGGCGCAATGCTAAAAGTTCCAGTCATGTAGTTTAGGTACTGTAGATAGGAAAAATATCAAAACATCCCCTCTCCCATCTTTGCTGATCAAAACAGGATCCCCCACCCTACCCTTATCCCCCTTTCAACCACCTATCGGGCTATTCTGTGAACAAGACTTGCACTTTCTCAAACAATGGACTGGGATGAACAGACTCACAGTCCAAACAAACTGACTACAAGGTTAAGAGAGCTGTTGCTTGAGCAGAAACAAGAAACACTTTGAACAAATGTTCTCTGCAATTTTATTGTAGGTTAACATTCCAATACCTATATCATGAAGTTTTCTTTGTCGAATTGTTTTTTATTATTATTACTGAAGATACAAACTAGATCATATCACTAAAACTTGACATGATCTTGGAGGTCATCATCATTGTCCTTTGATGCAACTCTATATCATTAAGCAAGCTGAAAAGAGCTCATAAAGCACATAGATAGAACATCATTCAAAGTGATATCGAATACCCATAGACTGGTACCCGTGATCCAAGTGTGAATTACATGAACCTCACATTATCACAACAACGCAGAAATTTAAAGGTATAGACAGGGGAATAATTACAGTGCATAGATGTAAATCAGTTTTGTATACAGGGACCACTGTACTTTATAAGAGACAATTATCCAAGCACAGAACCTTCAAAAGTGCTACACAAAATTAGAAACACTAAATTATCCCCTGATAATCTGGAAAAAAAACGAACAAAAGCAAGGCAGTTATTTTCCATCACAAAGATATGTCTCGTTCACAAACAAGAACAAATCTCTCTGGATATTTTGCAACCGACGATTGGACGGATGGATAATTCGGTGAAAATGAAGTTAATATCAATGAATATTCATGACCAATGATTTCTCTTACATCATAGCCTTCCAGCAGACATATGAATGATCTGTTATGCTTCTAATCCCCCTACAGTACATCACCAGACCTGAGGTCATTACCCTACGATGCACTGTAGAAGGAACTTACATGAAAGGATCCAGAATCCAATCATGAAATGGAGTGGTTACTTATTATCAAAGAAATTTGATTTGTTCTCTTCAGGTAAGCCCAAGCAAGACACAAAAAAAAATATAGTGAAATCATCCATACTCTATAGGTTTTTCTTTTTTATGTCTGATATGAATCAAATATACTACTCATTAGAAAACTTGGTCATTTGGCAGAAGTCATTTCATTTCCATGTCTTGCTGATAAAAACAATAGAAACTGAAATAAACAAAATTTAAAAAATGCCAAATGTCCATATTTCAACTGTGTGGATTCTATCGTGATATTTAACGCACTTGCGTTCGACATGAAGTCCTTCAGAATGGGGAATTTTTCATGCCTTTAATAAAACATACGACTGCCTTTAATAAAACATACGACTGCTAGGTTTCATTTGGCAGACACACACACACCTCAAACAATTCTGCAATAAAAACAAATCTCCGAAAGCCAGTACGTAGCAAGGTTTTTCGCTCTTATCAACTGAGAACAAAATTTATGAATATGACTTGTAACTGTTTGTGACAACCATTTGCATTGACCTTTGAGACCAATAGAATTGGTTCATAAAACAACCAGAATAGACGGAATGCAGAGGAAGAGAGGCTCTCAGGATATTCAAATTTTCTGAAGTTAGCATACAAACTAGACAGTTTAGAGAATTGAGTAACTACAACATACATTCTTTAGGCAGAGCTGGATACTGTAAATGTCAATACTTAGTGCCGCAAGGTGTCTTATAATAACGAAAGATCTTCTCTTGAACGTTGCTTATCCTCAACCTGTCAAATACAAAGCTTTCCATATTTATTTATTATTGATTCATTTAAAGTAATATATGTTATATTTTCTTGGTATATTTTTAAGGCATATACTACAGTCAAATGTTATTTCAAATAATGCAGTTTTCATCAAATTTCTGTTACATATATGTTATACATGAAAATGTGTCCGGGCGGCAAAATCAGAATCAAAACAAATTTATTTATGACCTTCTCTTTGCTGCATATCAATTTAAACAAAACAATACACAACTACCTCTCCATCTCTTTTTCACTTCTTTTACAAATTAAATTCAAATTTATAAATTATGCAACTTGTATTTTAATCATTTTGTTTTCTTTCATACCTTTCCCGTAAGTTTAAATTTGTATATCACAGTATCTGTGGAAGGTCAGTTTGGCTTTATAGCTTTGAGCACATCCCAAACTTGTCTAAACTCGAACTATCTAGGGATCATTACTTCCTTAGTTACTTCAACACATCAAATCAACTGACAAAGCAAACCATCAACAGCGTATGAAATACATGCAGAGTTATAAGACAGAAAATTTCCCAAAGTGACAT